>DWAN01000121.1:0-31429 GCA_018230445.1 Heliconius hewitsoni | reverse complement strand
CTGCCTACCCTGCTGTGTGCGGGATACAGCGTGAAGCTGATTTTTTTTTTTTTTACTTTTTTAAAAATCGATTATTTTTCGATTCATAAACCGATAGGTTTTAAATATTATATGATACGAAAGGCCTATGATTAAGCTATATTGAAGAAAAATATATAGAAATTATCACGAGCGCAGATCGAACAGCTGCTATTTGACATTTTTGTTCAAAAATTCGGTGTTTTTCGAAGAAGTAATGAGAGCGAAGGCGAAATGAAAGTAATGAGGTTCTCTACCCATAGACCGTTGATTTAATTTTCAATAATCAAATATTTTTGCAATAATTTTTCGAAAACAACTATTTTCGTTTTCACTTTCAATTTGATAGAAAAAGAGAAATTAAACTACAACTAGACTTTTATAATGTAAGTGAATCAAATAAAATTACTTACAACAGTAGGTAAAATGAGTTTTAGATTATCAGCGGCCGCTTCCGCCTTCTTCTTACCACCATTTAAACAATCTTGATAGTTGAATAACACTTGCCTAGTTGGATTAGAATATGAAACTTTGCCATTGTCAATAAATGTTATATGGCGAAATCCCCATGCCTGAAATATTTTATTAATATAGAATTTTATTATATATAGAGGTCACTCGTAGCGCAGGGCCAAAGGGGACAAATTTAATATTTAAATTATTTATACAAAAAAAATCTAAGTTGAAAAGGCAATCCTTTTTTCAACTGTTAAAGAGAAAAAGACAATCTATATTTCTTTTTCTTCCAATGATACCATAAAATCTGATTTTTTTTACATACCAATAGATTTCTAGCCACATGACACCCCAGAGTGCCAGCTCCAAGCAATAAGCATTTAGTTTCTTTCATAACATTAATATTGAGTTCAGGTACGAGTCGCCATTGCATTAACTTTATATTGAGATCAGATGATGTATCTGCTAACCTAGAACCAATAGTACCTAATAATAATAAAACTATTTATTAATTCATTATATTTTTATTTTTATACCACAACGACAGTGTGGAATTGAGTGTCGTAGCACAAGGCTCCTTCTGCCTAACCTGCTATATGAGGGATACAGCATGAAGCCAATATATTTAAATATAAATTTTTACATGCAACCAATGCATTGCTTAGCATGCAGTGTTGTTAACGCAGTTTATCTACTCGGCGAAATAAAATATTAAATATTTTAATTTCTTCAAACGCAGTGCTGAATTCCATAACTCAATATGCAAACACCTTCAGAATTTGGCGGAAAGTAGAGGGTGTCTTAACATTAGGCTCCCTTTGCCTACCCTGCTACATGCAGGATGAAGTGTGAAGGTAAATACAATATTTAAAATAATTATAATGTTTAGCTTTGGAAAAGCTATGCACAGTATGGTTTCATTTAACATGCTATATCTTGGTATCTGGGTGGAAAGGTGAGATTCAAGGGTATTGAAACTAGGGTCTCTTTGTCCATTCTGTTGATAAAAATAAAAAAATATTCTTATATCTTACTTTATAGGATCCATTGCAGCAGACATATTGGCTAGTCTTGGCCCAAAATTTCCCCTGTCATTCCTTTCCCAACCAACCCACCCCAAATTGTCACCAGATTGCATATTCTGAAAGTAAATAAAGAATTAATTATTTTCAGGATATATAATCAATCATCCAAAAGCAAATAAAGCAATCTCCATTAAGATTGATATTGAAAAATTAAATAAAACAGTTCATTAACACTGTTATGGTGCAGTCACAATATACATTTGTTGATTTGATCCCGGATTTTGCTCTAGTAGAGTCAAATGTAAAATAATCTGAAAGAACAATATTGATCTGTTTTGCGCCAGTTTGTTTCAGCAACATTTCAAATAATAATCACTGAGTTAGCAATCGGAATATTTTGACACTAGACTTGCTATTATGTAATGCTGTATGCATAAAGCTGAAAACAAATGTAATAGAATATACAAGAATAATAATAATGATATTTTAGAACTTACTTCAGGTACTGCAACTACAAAAATTCTACTTTTGTCTATAGCACCATCTTTAGCATATCTTATACCAATTACTGAAATATCTTTTTGGTTTATGATAGGACAATATTCAAGTAAAGCTGCCAAAAATATCCTTAACGTCCAGCCTGGGTTTTCATTATTACTAGGATCAGAAAATGCAAAGTAAATTTTTGAAACATCAAGATCACATTTAGATGATGCTTTATTTTTATCTAAAATCTTTGAAAGTGTTACTACTGTGATTTTATTTTTATCTTTTCTAACAACAAAAAAAGGTTTCTGTTCTGTTTGAAGCAACTTGTAGGCTTGAGAAATTTCCATTAAATGTTCAGGCATAAAATCTGTAGTAATAATATTATTTTTTCTTAAACATATAGTGGGTTGACTAGGCGATGGAAAAGCAAACCAATAATAATAGTGGAACTTTTTGAGATCCTGTAACAGAGAATTATAATTTGGAAAAAAATATTTTTAATAATGTAATAATTATATTTTTCCTTCATTTTTGAAAATACTTACCGCAAAAGAAAGAACAAAAAAGTTTAACAAACAACTGGGATTATCAATCCAAGACAACAATTGAATATTTGTTCTTATTACTTCTCCCACACTATTAAGTAATGATACTTTGTCAATAGTTTTAAACTCTTCTATTGTATTTTTGTTCATAAGAGTACCTGTTACATTTATATAGTGCAATTCCTGCTCTGGATCTCTAAAAAATAATGTTAATAATGAATACAAATCACCACCGCTGAAGAATATTCTTATAATAGAATTATTGTTACTTACTTATTGAAAGAGGTTCCATCAACTTCAAAAACTGTTCCAATATCATCTCTGTACGTAAATCGACCATATATTTGTTTTGTGTTTTCGTTTAGTTTATCTACGTTTAATTTTAAATCGGTTAAGCTGTGCCAGAACGATGGGTGAACAAAAGACATAAAAGGAACATATTGTATTATGTCTTTGTTATTACATCCTTGTGAGGTCATATTTAGAAATAATATGTATTATTTAATTTTAAAGGGTTTATCCTAAGCCAGTTTTAGTTTCTGCTAGTATCAAATATATGTAAACGCGTCAATGTGAAAAATAAACGTCAAAACCAGCTGTACTACGTTTATTAACTATGATTTGCATTACTTCTTAATATAAATAAAACGCAATAAAATATATTTGTATTATTTCTTTATTTGTTAAGTATAGTATTATATTTGTTAATATCATTAGCATAAGAACGAAATTTTTGATGTTAATAATTTATTTATTCGTATCAAATGAAACGGAAGAATGGAATTAAAAAAATATTTTAAAATTGACACGAAGCGTTGAATATTTTTTTATACATTTACTTTGATGGCATAACTATTTTATTGCATATTAATATTCCCAATAATTATTTAACTGTAAGTTTAATTCTATGTAGAATTGTTGTTACTTCTTAAATTGATTCTTCGAAATTACTTGTAGTAAAAATTAAAAGTGATATCCGAGGTAAGATTTTACAAATTTGTATTGTACTATTGATACTTATAAAAACTATCATTAATTAAATATTTTTGTGGGACTTTGCAGGATAGTTTGAAATAAGTTTAGTAATGGCAATAACTGCTATTGAAAAGGTATCAAGGTACAATAAAAACGCACAGTCGTCATGTTCTAAGTCTGCAAATTTAAACTTAAATAAATTAACAAAATTTAGTTCCGGTGCTGATGGAAGCGTAAGCAGCAACCTTGAATATGATTCAAAGGAACAAAAAAAGAAGTTACCTTACTTCAACGGAAATAGGATACAATTATTATCGCGAGTTACTGAAAAGAAAATGGTACACAAAAGGACTGCCGATTTCATGTCATCTATTCCGTTGGCCGTTAATATATATAGAGCAAATTCAGACCATTTAAGGTCAACCAAACGGACAAATAAAAAAGCTAAAAAGTCAGTCTTGACCCTACCGAACAAACAAGCGCCGTTACCAATAGCATGTACAGTTAGTGACCTTAACGACTCGGAATTTTTTGACGACAACAATAACGTTAAGCCCAAACTCAAAAAAAGGCGATCAATAAAATATAAGGATCCAGACAGAAATAAAGAGATAAAGCAAACCGATACAAATTCAAAATATTGTTTACAATTTCCCTCAGATTTAGAAGACAAATGTTCTGTAAATACTATTAATAATTTTAATGGTGATGGTAAGACACTTTCGAAAAAAGGTCATAAAAAGTTAAAAAAACCTAATGCTTTCAATAATTTAAAATTCCAAGACGTTTGGTCGGTCCTTCGTAATATAAACAAAATTAAACTAAAGCCAAGTCTTTCTATATCACAAGACAGTTTTATATCGCCTAAAGAAAGAAAGACTAAAAATAGACGCCGTAGCAACCAAAAAGATACAAGGTATGAGTTGACATAACGGGCAGTTTGAGTATTACGTAATAATGCAATTTTTTTAGCCCCTTGTAACCATGGACGAAGGAAGGAGCGGAGCGGGGTGGGCACGGAATAATCTGGTGCCCATCCCAGAAATTTTACTCACAACAAAATTTGGCCCAAAATATTTAAAAAAAAAAACAAAATTTACAAGAAAATATCTGTTCAAAGCTAATGTCCAGCCTAGAAAATATCTCTAAATACGCTAATACATATAACGTGCCATACTCTTAGCATTCCATTTTTTGAACGTCACGTAACAGAGAAATCATTTTTGTTTTGCTTTGGAGAATTAGGTGACAAAAAAATAATGTAACAAGGAGGATTTTAAGTCTTACTTTTTTATTTAAATAAAAAGACAATGGTACGTTTTGCGTGGTTTACAACCCTCACCTGCCACTGTAACGCATCGTAACGTTTTCAAGACCTTCAAATTAAGTATCGCTTGAACGCCCCTAAATAAAAATAATTATTTTTTGTCTTGGTCTCAATTTCTTAAAATTTATTTTTTTATTTAGGTATATCGAGACATGCAGAACTGAGGAATTTGCATATATTTCAAGTTTTTTGGATCATGATTCCTTGCAAAATTCTTATTCTCAATCAAGTATTGATAAAATAACTGTAATCAGTAAACAAGATCACTTTGAAGTAATTAGCGATGACTACAATAAAGATATTAGTACCAATGACATAATAAATGCTAAAAGAAATATTAAATCAATAGACTATAAAAAACCAATTAAACAGAATGGTACAAGAACTATAAAATATGGTGACGATAAAAATAAAATTATATGCAATAAAGATCCCAATATATTATTAAAAACAAGTAAAAATATACAGATCAACGATATTAACGAAAGAAATGACAGTAAAACTCATACTAATAGAAAATCTAACACACCCAAAAAAAATAACATAAGTTCCTTTTTGATCAATACGGCTAAAACTATTCAAAATAAATTTATTTCAACCGATATTTCCGAATGCAGTAAAGACAATTTTAGTAATTCAAAATTTATAACAAATTCAAGCAATGTAGAAAAATTACATACAGAAGAGCCCCAAGATATGACAGGCATAACTAAAGTAGTTTTGAGTAAGGGACAAAAAGCTAAACAATTGGAAGAGGCAAAACGAAAAACTCGCTTAGTAACTACCTTGCCTTCTAATTGCACCATTCCACGGTTGACTCAAACGGAAATAAAAAGACGACTAGCATGTATAAAATTTCCTTTAGTCATTTTAGGTAAAGATGAGGTCAGTTCCTCGATAAAAGTTGAAAACTATAGTCCGCCACAGTTTGAAGGCATAAATGAACATATTTGGCCGTTTATGAAGGATTGGTACACAAAAGATGTATGCGATGATGTTAAACATAAAACTGTCATTATAAAAGATACTAAAAGTCCTTTTGGTAATAAACATAAGAAATTTGTGAATATGGATGTTTTATTGAGAGAAAAGAAGGTTGAAATGCCACAGGTATTTACCAAAGAGAAAGAAAGAAAAAACGGAGCTATAAGTATAGGGGAGCCTGCAGTCAGGAAAGCAAAGCAAATGAACTCTTTAAAAAACTCCATCAGCACAACAAATAGAAATTTTACAAAATTTAGGATTAAAGAAAGTAATGTCAGCAATGTCCAAAACAATGTTAACATAATAAAGCCATCTAAAACGTTTTTGAATAATGATAATCGTAAAAAACCCTTATATGACACGAGCTATCAATGGACTAAGAGGAAGAGGACAAGCGAAATCATAGAAAATGTTATAAAGAAATTAAATGCCGGAGTATATTCTTCTGGGGTTTCTGAAGAAGACGTTAAATATAACGGTACGTATTTTAAATAAATGTAGTTATTAAAATTTAGATCTATCTGGTATGTTTTGTTGGCACTTAGGTACTGAAATTTCATTTATAACATTTCTGAATGTATAAGAATAGGTTTTATGAACTGAATATCATTATATTACAATAAAGTCTTCGTAGAGATTACAAATCTCAATTCAAAAATTATAATAAAAAAAATTGTAAGACATACAGTCAATCTGTACCCAGATTGTCTTTGATTGGATCGGGTAACATTGACAGTGAGACCTCGAACTACTTTCGATAATTTTTCCGTATGATACAACACCATTGATAAATGTTTATTTTAAAAACGAAAAGAAACTTAAGCTTCAGTACAAGGAAACCCCAAATATATACGAAGATAATGTTACCGTAGCACCATTAACATCAAACGTGCTAAATGAATTGCCGTCTGAAGTTGAAAAAATAAATAAATATTATGACGATATACCGTAGATACGAGTAAAATTATACTATAATAGAGCCTGGATTCTACATAATTGATGACGATTTTCTGTATACGTAGTGTATAGACAAGTTCTAATATTTTTTTTGTTTGCTGAAATTTTTTTAGCTTGTTTTCTTATTAAATAGAAAACTTTTTGATTTTCTATTGAACGTGTTTTTAAGTATTTTTTAATGCTGATTAAAAATGTAAAGTATACAAATACCAAACGCTCTAGAATGATTCTCCATTTTTTTTGCACTAATAAAACAGAAACACTCTTGCAATGTAGGTACCGCTCGCATCTATCAAAATTACCCAGATTGACTGTAAAATATATTTTAATATAAATTATTTCAGATTTGTCATTAGAAGAATCTGTAAAAGCTGAGGACATTAAATTAGAAGAAAATGAAGGGACTGATATAGCCACTTTATCTGGGTTTGGAGATAAACTATCAGATATTGAAATTGAGACTGTAGAAAACTTTAATCAAATAGCAGTCAAGCATTGTATTACAAATACTGTTATTAAATTCGACATTGTTTTAAAGCAAGTGCTTAACTTTACGCAGAGTAATGAATCGTTTTCTTACATTCCTATGAAAGAAACAGGAAGTTCAAAAATTTTTAAATGCAAGACTACTATTGTAAACGCTGTACTTCCAGCTGAAATTTGCACTATATTGCCTTACATTATGCGAAAGATAATGAAAAATACTTGTAATATAGTGTTGTCATCATCGATCATTGAAAAGGTGGAGGAGAACTCGCCATGTCTCCCTAAAACTGAATTTAAAAATAAACAAATGTTTACGCAATTTATTCCATTACAAATCGAATCATTGCCAACCGTCTCGTTGGCCAAGGCGGGCAAGTTTTCACCCTTGATTCTCACCAATAATCTACGAGTGGTAAAGAAAAAATTTAAATGGATTAAAACAACATTTAACTTATCGGAAACTAAGGGTTTACTTAAGAATAATCAAATAAATTTGATGTCGATTGCGACTATTAAGACTCCAAATACCCCTTCTATACTGAATATTAAATTATCAATCAACAAAAATATAGAAGTAAATCGTAATAGTAATCATACTTGCTTAGCGATGGTGCCATATACAATATCGAACAAGAAAATATTTCCTGCCTTTAAGAAAATTTACTTTTTAAATTTCTTACAATCTTGTTTAAGTCACAAATTCTTGCAATTAAATATAAACACACCATTTATTAATATATTTTCAATTGTAATACGCAATATAAATAGCATAAGTGTAACGGTTTGTATGGGCAATGTTAGTGAACCCGGAACAAATATTGTTACTGTATCAAGCATTCAGGTCAATTCTATTTACGAAGGATTCAAAAGTCGCTTAAAAAATATTGAAGACGTCACCTCAAACTTAGAGAAACAACATGAGTTCGATACAAAGCCAAACAAGAAACGCAAAGAAAAACGAAAATCGCGAACTGAAACCCATTTAAATACCAGAAGAAATTTTGTTAGACTCTACAAGAAGTGTAAATCTACGTCGAACATATGTAATGAGCGGTCTAGCACTGATATAAATAAAATTACTAATATGGATGAATTCTTCCTTTCTATGGGAACAACGAAAGCTTTGTCAAGCGTTTTAGATGCAAATTTAGAAAAAAAGATAGCATCGTCAATCAGAGAAGTAAGCAAAGATAACATTAATAAAACTCTTAGGTTACATTTTTTTTGAATTATTGCGATATACAGGTGTAACGAGATTGACGGATCAACGGTTGTCTATATTCTATAGGATTCTATGGGAGGAATAAAACTTTTAGTATATATTCTTTATACAGAAGTGACTTGTGAAGTATTCATTTTCCAACGTGTGAAAATTAACATTAACCACCACCAAGTATATTAGCCAATTCGCAGTCTGTGGGAATAGCTTTACAATATCAAAATATTTGTACTCAATAAACGTTTTCTGATTATAGAAAATTGGTAAATAATACTCTTATATGTAAAAAAATGATTTAAATATAGTCAATTCTCGTAATAAAACACAAAAATTTTACTGTTTCATGATTCGAGTACATTTTTGTGATTTGTGGTGAGCTGCACCCATGAAGCTTTCAGAGATTATCTTATACCAATACTAGTCATTTAAAATTACTCCAAAAATGACCAGTAAATTTTTTTCGCTACCTTGATATTTTTTTAATTTAGGTTATTTTAAAACTATTTTTGTTTTCATCTTATTTACAAGATTTATAAGCCGATAGTTTTGAAATATTACTTTGTATTGGGCTGTATTCGGGCCGAGTTTTTCCACATCACAAATTCTGAAATATCTGCCGAACTGCTAAAAACCGGCTAACATATGGAGGTTAAATGGATAGGTACTGAGGTCCTCTAACCATAGACAACCGTTGATCCATTGATCACGTTATATACTGTATAATAAATTCCGTATATAGAAGTAGGATATAGCATCAGGCAACTTAATGTTAATCCATTCTCCACGCATCGCACAATTTTCGAGGCTGCACTTAACGTCACGCTTTGTTTTTTTTACTAGAGCCAGGAAATGAAAATATTTAATTCCTCCGATTGGGATATGAACCCACAACCAGCCAAGAGTCTTAATGAAATTTCTTGTATGTAAAATTATATAAATATTTCAGATGAAAAATTGGCTCAGCGATCTAACACCCAGACAGGCTTTCTTAATTTTATTACTAGCAAACAAGAAAGACACACCAAACTTAATAAGGTACCGACCAATAATTCTTCAGGGAATCGCTGTGAATAGAATAACACGTTGTACGGAGTTGGATTTGGAAATAGAAGTAATTGAAACAGAAAACCTAAATGGGCTCCGAAAGGTAAAACTATATGACTACATTTGTAAATTATGTAAATTATAGACGTTTTTTTTTGTTCCTTAAGCGGCCATAACGCTACGTTTTAACGGAGAGGTTACCTGTACAGAATAGCCTGCGCAGGTCAACCACGAGTCAGTAGCATGTGTGGGAACGTTCCAGGGCACCCAATGGCGGTATTCGGTTTTTTCTGTGATGGCGTCGATTGAAAACAATGACGCACTGGCATTGATAAGCCTTGCAAACATTTTAAAGAAAAAAAATGTTTTTCATCCGGCACAGGACCAAAAAACTGCACAGGTCTGGTCCCACACACACTCCGTTGAAACTGCACAGCCATACACGCTACGGCTTACCGTAGGGGTAAGCAGGTCTACCTGTGTAGGTAAGAATACCTACACAGGTAGACTCTCTGGTAAGCCGTAGCAAGTATGGCGGGCATTATGAGCAAAAATGAAAGTCGGTGTATTTTAAGCATCTAAATTTTTGCAACAATAACGTTTTGAAAATTTTTAAAGTGAAAGGGAAAGAAAAATACTTATTTAGAAAACGTATAAAAATTTTTAAGTAGCGGGACTTGAACCCGCGTCTCCTGGAAACTTAACAACATAAATAAATTGTAACATTTCAACGTAGCTTGATGAGAACGTATAGCCTTAGTGGTCAGGGCGCTTGGTCGGTTTCCAGGAGGCCTGGATTCGAGTTCCGCAACGTTCAATTTTTTATACGTTTTCTAAATAAGTATAAATAATAACGTATAATATTATAAAATATTCACAATTGAAATGAATGTCAAATAAGCTTACAGTGATAGTTCAGTAACATTTGACACGTTTAATACATCTTTGAATACCTCTGACTACTTAATAACGAAGCTTGTCGAAAATTAATTATGTCGTTTTAATATAAATATAATGAATGTGGGTATTTTTCAATGTCTACTTTTTTACCTAATTCCACTGAGGCTAAATTATTTAATTTTATATACTGAACTTTAATTTTATATACTGTGTTTAGTTTACTTTAGACAATATTTGTTATCGTTGTGGGAATTTTATTTGGGAGACTGATATTTATGTATTTTATTTACTTAAAAAGTCCTTTTTTATATATTTTTAGTATGATGGAATAAACTTTTTACCTTCACCCATGGAAAACCAGGACAGTCTCTTTGAAGAACTTTGCTGGATTGCCAAAACAACTGTAAGCAACCACTATTCTAATCTCTCTAATCTATAATTAGAATCGTGATTCGTTGTGTAATTAAATCGTGAGATCAATATATCGTCGTCGTTGCATCGAGCGCACTACCCCAACGCGGCCGATACGTTAGTTAAACGCACGGCACATACCTACAGTCGCATCTCGATTAGTGTTTATAACACTGCTCGAGACGCGATGACTTTCAATATTCGTACAATATATTAGAACCATAGGCGGACATAGGCGGATAAAATAGCATCACACATTTACTAATTTTATACCAAGTCCTAGAACCACAGTAGAGCAGTGTATACCACATTTTTTCAATGAGTAACTTACATATCGCAAGCGCACCGCGGGATGGCATCAGCCACGACATACTAAGCTAACGTCGCTAGAACAGTTGGCATAAGCCCATCAAGGAACATTCTATATTATAATATTGGTCAAGTTAATTTTGTTCCGAAATATTTGTCGCCCATGTCGATATTTTGTCTTTTTAAGAAATCACCTACCATATTCCACTCACCTACCATATACGTATATAAAACGACGGTTGCGACACTCGGGCCGTACAAACATAAACGACTCTGGATCAATGCTATATTAAAAATATGTTGATATTTGTTATTCATAATTAATTATGCTTATTATGTGTATTGCCATGGATATTATTATTAATATATTTTTTTATTTATTTTACTACTTATATCCGACATACATTCTGTTACAAAATGCAAAATTCAGCTAAGTCTCACGGACTGTACAAATTTAATATATAAATGTGTATAATAAAAAGAATATTTTATATTTCAGGCTTCGGATTATCAAACGACTTTTGATGAATCTTCCGAACGACATCTTAAGTCTTTACTCGAAAAAAGAGAAAAACTGAATCCATCGTATCTTCGAGTGATGGCGCGATACGTTGGCCTTGGTCTTTTGAAGCCTCCGAAATAATTTATAAATATTTTTTAAATTTGTGATCGTTTTAGTTATTTGTGGAGTTTTTATATAAATTATATTTTTTTGTACATTTCTATTTATGTTTTTATTTATTAATTTAACGTTTATCACAGGTCCCAACGGACATAAGAATCTTATTTGCGCGTCATCGCGTGTTCATTGCCGTGATTCAGGATTTTTTTTTACTTTCATAGGCACAGCAAACCTAGTGTCAAAACACTCCATTCCTATTAAGCCACTTCCTATTACTCCAATTTCCGTCGAATTCTCGAACCTCGGGGGATTAGAGATAAATATTTTATTCTCCCGATTGGGAATCAAATCCACAACCTTCAAGTTTACGGCTTGCAGCGCCACAACGGCCTCAAAAAAATAAAAATTTCAATCATTTAAAATAAATTTTCGCCAAGTCATTGAATACTTAGTTAAAAAATGTAGTTTTCGTAAAGAAACAAAATTATTTGACATAAATCTTCGAGTCGCTTTCTACATTAGATTGTGGTCCGACATTCAAAACAATTTAGCATATAATTACAATAATCAAAACTATAATTTTGTTAAGTTGACCAAATCACTGAATAAGAATAAAGGAAACTTAAGTGAATTATTAATATAAAATTCGTAATTTCATTTTGATTTGTCAATTTATTATTTATCGCTATCATTTAAAAAATGTAAAGGCCGTTACAAAGAAGCAACTATGTGATACGCACTCCATGCACTCGTGTTTACAAAAGGTAACAAGCTCATAAAAGTCAACGTTTTAAAGAATTCAAAAAGACTCGCCAGTGCCGCCATCGAAAAGTTCAAGAAATGAGATTGGAACAATAAGAACTAAAATGAAGGTGTGTAAATAAAACATATAGTAGATTTTATTAATTTTTATTGATAAAAGTCTTTCACTTTTGCGGCGCACTCTGGTTTGAGCTCTTGGAATCGCGCATTGAAGCTGAACGCCTGCGTTTGATTTCTTCTTGGCGGCGTACCTTTAAAAGAAATTGAAATTGTTATCTTTTTCAAATATATGACACTAATTCTTTATATTTTTTTTCAAATATAATAAATTATACGATGACGTTATTTTTTTTATATGCTTTTTATCTTTAGTGTGAAATAATATTTTACATTTGTATTAACATTTGTTAATAATATTTAATAAATAGAATTCTTCCTTGTCAAGTTATCATTTTTAGTAATAATAATCTTTAGTCATCGGAAATTTTATAAATCTCCCCACAGAGATACAAACAACGTAAATATGTGGTAACAAGCAAATAGATAGATACAAAATATAAAAAAAAATATTACTTTAAATATTGAATATATATTTATTTCACTTGTTGCTGATCTAATACCTTAGTTTATATTAAACATATACTAAGGGGTAAGAGACAGCCTTCACTCTCACAGCTCAGTATAATTTCTATAAATAAGTTTATAGTCATAGCACTAGCTGTAGTTCAGTTGACTCTCATTTAATATAAAATTCTTTTAAATTTATGATTATAAGCAAAAACTAGTTTTACCTTAGATTCCTTCTTTCTTTGCGCAAGTAGTTTAGCATAATCAGCCTCAGAGGCCTTGCGTTTGGCAAGGCGCTTCTTCTTGAGGGCCAATCTGTGACGTCTGCGTTGCAACACTACTGGGGTAACCAGCCTTTGGATCCTGGGGGCCTAAGACATGGAAATTGATTAATTAACAAAATATATCAGATTTTTGATATTTTTTGATACAAATATGTAGTGCATATGCCCAGGAACGTAAGTTGCTAAACTTTAACAAGTGGGGGAGTGAAATATAATGTAACTCTTTATATAAAAGTATATTAACATTATCACAAACCTTAAGATGACCATTTAGTATTAATTGTATAATAGGAAACACTTTCTGATTGTACCAGCTATACTTTATAGACTTAAATATATATATGTAAACCATTTTCAACTCTGAGATTGATTTTGAGATGCAGTTTTAGTAACAAATGAAAACGGCATTTCAAGGTTGATTTCAGAGTTGAGAACAATATGATAAATAAATATGAGCCATAATCACTAAAACACAAAGGTCAAGTATACAAAATACGCACAATCAACAAAAATAAAAAAACAATCTACTAGAACATCAAAAATATAGAACCATACATAAATTATAAAGTTAATAGAATTGGTGTTCTGCAGGTTTAGTATTGAAAACCAAATAAAATAAGTGACCATCTCGTGACAGACAATATTTTCAACATTTGTGATGGAGCAAAATCACTTATCAAAATAATATATAGTGTATATTATTATGTAATAAATAGATTGTAAAAGAAATGTATAGCTCACTGTAAAAGTAGACAGACATAAATCTGAATCTTCTGCTCGGAGCTAGTTTATATACCCTGATTAATGTAGTTGATAGATTTGAAAACTCAACCAACAAAATAGTTTGTATCAGGGGAGCATCACAATTATCACCAAGCAATCATAGTTCATAAAAAGTAATATGACTGTGAAAATTTGCGAAATTTATTTATATCATGTATTTGAATTTTAAAAAAAATGCATTTTATTACTATATAAACAAAAAAAAATTTAACAATTATTTAATCAAAAAATTCTAATGAACTTACCTTATATCTGGGTTTAGCATTCTCCTTGCCTTCCTTAGCGGGCAGGAGGCGTTTGACGACGTAACGGCGAACATCATCCTGCTTGGTCAAGTTGAACAGCTTGCGGATTTTGGACGCACGTTTAGGTCCTAGACGACGAGGGACATTGCCGTCGGTGAGTCCAGGGATTTCCTATGAAATGCAATTATAATTTAGAAAATTACTTTATCATATAGCAGGATAGAGAGATGGTAACCTAGGGAACTTAGTGTTTCCCAATTTTCAAAATATTACTAGCTGTGTGGTGGAAATGAATGTGCACATACAAGTATTAAAAACAAGCAAAGAAATATGTTTGAACAACTTAAGAAGTCGAATATCTTTGTTAAATATTTAAATCGTGTTATAGGTGGATTACAATCATCATTAGGATCATATTAAACAATTTTAAGCTTTAAAAAAAAAAGATTATAATTTATATTTATTAAAATGTATATTTATAGTTTGTTTGTTTTTTAGATACCTAAGCATATATTTTAGAAAGAAGAAGTAGGAACAATATATGTATAAAAATATATTTTTATTTTTGGATTTTTTGACCACTTTGGCATAGCCACATGGTCCATTATTTATTAATTAAAATAAAATCAGCTTCACGCTTCATATCCTGCACATAGCAACATAGCCAGAGAGAACTAGTGTTCTCTCTGGCTATGTTGCCATATGCAGTAAGACACTCTGTTCCCTTCTTTCCGCCAAATACTAAAGGAGGACTTAGAGGACCTTAGAGGACCCACAATTAGTTGCATTTACAGTCACACTATGCCCCCACACCACAACTGGCCATACCTGGTCATATATTAATTATGTTTCCATTTTAATTTGTAATAATTATATCTTTACAACATTATGTAAATCTAGGCATATATAAAAATGTATGGTGCTAATATTGGTTTTTCTGTTTTAACAATAATTAAACAGCATCACCATAGACCAGTTAGTATACCCTGGCGCATATAATTACACAGATTTGAGGATCTGGGAAACAGTAAGAACAGGGATATAAAAAAACTAAAAGTACACACTACTTAAATATTTGGTGATTAATTATATGAATTGTTTTTTTTTTTTTCAAATAACATTTTTTTAATCATGAAGCCTAAGCAGTGTTAGACTAATATGACAGTTGTGAGTTCTTATCCAGTCTGAGGAATGAACTATATCCATTTCCTTAATTTGGTAACAAAGAAAAAGTACTGCATTGAGCCACTCAACATATACAGTCTCGACAATTTGGGTAGTGCTTAAGTAGAAAAAAAATGTGTATCACTAAAATAGAATTAAAATGATGTTTATTAGACAACAGTGCAGTAACAAATATAGCATCCATATTACTAATACACATAAGAGTTTTAAAGTAAGCAATTACCTGAGCTCCTTTGCGGACAATGACGAGGGCGAGTACAGATAAGTTAGCATCGACAATGCAACCACGCACTGACTTACGCTTCCTCTCACCATCACGACGTGGTCTGTAGCAAGAATGACCCTTTGACATCAACAGACGGACACGACCTAATAATTTAAAAAACGTTTTAAGATTGTTGCTACACTAATGTTCATTATTGCTTAAGCTTAAAATATAACCTCAAAATATAAATCTGTCAACTATAAATTAACCTTTGGTTGAAAACAAAGCAATTTTTGAGACATTTCATAATATAGTCAAATGTAGAATTTGAAACTCACTGTTAGTCAGAACTCCCTGTTTCATAGGGAAGCCCTGTTTGTCGTTGCCACCAGCTACACGAAGGATATATCCCTTCCATTCATCACCTAGCTGGTCAGCTTCAACTTCAGCGCCCATGCGCTTCTCATAGAAGATACGGAGCTTATGCTCATCTACAACTTCAAATAACTTCTGACATCCCGTTGCCGGGTAGGAGACGTTCAGCTAAAACAACAAACGAGGTTATACCACACTGTTTCATCACTGCACTATTTATTTTTTTGCAAAACCAATATGAGGAGGTAGCGAAAATTAACATTCTGCACTATTTAGTATTAAATTATATATTTAACACTTATGGGCATATTTATACTGCATGAGATTAACAGTGAGCAACACGGTATATTTTATCGAAGTTTATACAAATAATCACGACACATAATATCAAAAACATATAGATATTAAATAGTTTAGGTTGCTAATAGAGTGCTAGTTACTTTATTTTATTTAAAATTCATTTATAAAACTAATAATTAAATACTTCTTGAGAACCTTCATGACTGCAGTTAGCTCCTTCGAACGTCAGCCATGAAAAAGAACCAGAGAGAATACAGAGCGGCGAACCGTCAATCAGTTTTAGTGTCACTAGAGTACAAATGTAAGTAATAAAAAAAACTCAATTAATGAAATTAAAATATATACTAAAATAAAACCTAATCAAATATAAATAAATACAATCATAACGCTGGAACACATAACACATTAATGTATTTCATATAAGTAATATCGAACAAAAGAAAATGTAAATGAAATTTACAATTTACAAAATAATAATTAAACGTCAAATTTATAATTAAGTAAAAGTGTTAATTAATACTATTAATAATACATAATAATTGTAAAACTACTCGTTCTTTTATATACATCTAATACGCAGTTAAAGCTGTTTTCATACTCAAAATATATTTCACTGGACGTGGGGTCAATGGGTAAACCATATGAGGTGAAAAGGAAAAAATAAAAGAATTTTAACAGTATGTATAGGCAAATAAGGATAATATTTTTAAAATATTACGTATTGTGAAATATAATAAAATAAAATATCTTGAATACTTATTTAATTTATTATAAATTACACTTAATTATGATATAACTAGGAAGATACGAAATGAATGTTATCGCTGCCGGTAACAGAACTAATGGTGCTTTATAGATGAGATTGATGAGATGGTGAAACGCCAGCACGATCAAGTAAGTATCCTACCAAGCACTCCCTTTTCGTATGAATGAAATATTCTCTTTTCGTATAAATTTCCATTACCCCCTAATTATCTCTTTCACATGTTTATTGACTCCAAATATTATAAAATTGTGCATATACAAAGATTTTAATCGATCTATAAAATTAAATTATAATTATACTAGTACAAAATCTGTTCCTAATTAATTACGTTATAATAAAATCTGTTAACATTGAACATAATGCTTATAATATAAAAAAGTATTATTTTTCTTGACTGCAAATTAATGCAGCTTAACCGATGATATTCTTAAATTAATTAAATCAAATTAAAAATAAAAATCAAAATAGTAGATTAATTAACCAAAATCATTAAAATAGGTTACGATCCTTACCAAAAGACCAAATAAGCTCAAATTATTAGCCTAAAGCTCTGAAAGCTACATTTTATTAAATTACATTTATAAGTGCTAAATATTCCAGAATAACATAAAATAGGCGACAGTTTGTATTTTAATATGCGTAATGACAACTGTGACTCATTGTCAAAATTTAGTAATGACGTTTACGTTATCGTCAAATTGTGACATGAATATGACATCCTTATCATGTTACTAAAATTTATATTTTCAATCAGTAACTTCAAATTAATTATTAAAACTACTCGTGTATTCCAGTTTTAATACAACATATGCTTGAATTAACAATATTTTTTAAATTTAATGTAAACATATATATAAAATAATTTAGTTAAATACAAAATTTTACGTTTATTCAATTTTACAATTATAAAATGTATAAAATAATCGAGAGTGATTCGGAGAATTTATTAAAAATGAACAACGAAGAAAACAAAAATCTAGCTCATAGACAGCACGTTAAATACTTTCTGAGATTCCTTAATGTTTTACCAGCTTCACTTTCATCTCACGATACTACCAGGTATAGTGTAATAAAGTATATTATAATAGTATACCCATTTGACCTTAAATATTTAAAAGTGAAAGTCTGTTTTATTAAGATATAGAAGAAAAAATAAAAAGGTCCTTATTCTATTTTTAACAACTCTATTAACATAAATGCAGTGTAGTGTGTATTTATACAATTTACAAGGCCTATTTTCGACCACCACCCTATTTTCGAGATATTATTAGTCTAGTGGCTTTTCATTAAAGATTAAAATATTTTACATTCAATTATGTTTTCTTCTTAGAATGCAATGCTTTTAATTAGGGAATTTAGTATATAATTGTGAATGTTATTATTATTTTAATGTAAAAATGTATGTAGTGTTAGTGAGCTACATATAGGTTTTTTTTTTTTATTTAATAGGAAGCCAACGTTGTATACAGTAATACCTCCAATTTTTTATCAAACCCACAACTGTTATGTTTTCAGTCATACACTGTCCAACTGCCTTATAATTGATATTTCACTAAAGTGCAGATATTTTATTTTTCATAATAGATAATTAGTCTTCTATCTTATTTCAGGGTTACTATAGCATATTTTTCAGTGTCAGGACTTGATGTCCTTGGCTCAATAACATCAATATCATTAGATCTACAAACAAGGATAATAGAGTGGCTATACAGACTTCAAGTTCACCCAAAAAAAGAGAGTAAGTTATATCAATCTTATGAGATTTTGAATGTGCCAATTCAGCACTAATCACTTTGCCAATGTCACATTGTAATGAGAATGTAAAAAGGAGGTTGTGAAGTAAAATAGTATTATGTTATATTTTAAAAAGAGATCCAGTTAAGTACAGTCTTCACTTAAAACAAAACAATCAATATTTACAATATTACGTATATAACACAGTGGGTCAGAAATAAGTATTACTGTACAGAGTTGTATTGGTCTAGAAATAAGTAATAATATACAAATTTAGTTTAACTTTAGTGTATATATGCACAAAAAAAATACACAATGGACCATATAAAAACCACTCAATATTTTTTTTTATTATTTGGCTTATGTTTTGAGTGTTCAAAGATATTTCAGAAATATTGAATTGCAAGACTTAAAACCACACTTTGCCTACCAGAGTGGAAAAACAAAAATAACTTATTTCCTTTAATTGAACTCATCCATACCCTTAATAGTTACAGTGGAACCTGACACCCTAAAATGATAATTGAGACTGACTCAATTATAATTTTTTAAGGTGACAGGTGCCATATATAAAATATAAAGCTACAGTTACACATACTCAGTAAAAATATATTTATTAGCATGCTTGAAATGAGTGTGCTACTCAAATTTACACATTTGCTTTAATTTAGCATACTTTTTAAGAATGCTCGGGTATGAACATACTCAAAATAAATACATACTCTTTAAGCGCAGGCTGGAAATTTCAATATTCAATATTCTATCAAATTCTCTGCCAGTGTTGCAGTGCAAATGGTGAAACATAGAAACCACCCCCTCAATGGCCCTGTTTACAGAATTAAACAAAATTGTCAATTTGATTGCAATACAATGTAAACCAAAGTTTTATCAAGAAAGAAAATAGGGTGAAATAAGGCACTCGTTGTTACAATAAAAATTAAGCTTTTTCGTCAACCCCAGAGGGACATTTTTGCAGAGATTTTGCATACCTTCGCAAGGCTGTCGATTTTACAGCTAGCTTCAAATTAGCAAGCCTGTTATTAGCAATGGTTTGACACACATGCTACTATGAGTAATTGCTTAATTATAACATGATTTTGTGCTAGTAATGAGCATTTATAACTGTAGCTTAACGAGAGAATTTTGTAAAATAAAAAGTTGGGGGCCATCCATAAATTACGTCACAATAATTTCATCATTTCGTAACATCTAAAAATTTAGGACCCCTCCTCATGCTTTGTCACAATGTCACACTTCGTCGACCTTCGTCTTCTCGTCAACGTGTGACACAATCAGCGTTGCCAGATTTAATCATGGCAAAAAACCGGGACTCTTCCGCCAAAAGCGAGACTAAAAATATAAATAATGAGTAGTTTTTATTACTTACACATTTAATGTGTTACATGTCAATATAAAATGTTTCTTTTTTTAAATGGAAAATCAGTAGCTATGTCTTGTTTATATCTTTGAAAGTGTTGGTAAGAAACATAAAAATGTAATTAAAAATATGCTTTGAATAACAAACAGTGTGTGGAATAACCTATTAAAAACGGATTTTTGCCTGTCCCGTTTGGTACAATTGATTTTGGGTAAAAACTTGACCTACAAAATTGGGGACATCTTGCAAATAGTGACAAGTATGAATATCGTGTAACAATAATAATTATAGATTAAATGTTTATATATGATATAAAATGTAAATAAAATATTGTATATATTTATTACTTCAAACATACATGATATTTACATTTGATAAAAATATTTGAATTTTCCTTATTTAAGTCACGGTAGTAATGAGTAATCAAGAGCTTATTAACATAAATATATAATATACTGATAAAAAATTACAAAGTTACTTAAATACTTAACAGTGAAGGTCTAATTTTATTAATTACAGAATTAAAAAACAATAAAATTAAAACTGGCTGCTTATTTAAATAAATGTGTACGTGAATAACATGTGCGCCACTGTTTCTTATCTGCTACTTGTATTGTTCATGTACTATATTATTATTATGTTTTTAGAAATTTAATTTTGGTATTTAATTAATTGTATGGTATGGTATATAATTTTTGGATACTATATTGTTATTAAATTTTTTGAAAATTAATTTTGGTATTTCGATTTATTTATCAAATATTTTCTTTTGAGAAAAGTTAAACTTAGAGTATAATTGTTTTTTGTTTTCTTGTTTCTTTGCAGTCCACAGTTTTTAATTAATCATTACTTACGGTATTTCTCGCAATAACCTCTTCATAAATTAAATATGTAAATTAACATAACATTGAAAGGTAAATCGGTATCGGTAATCGGTAGCAAATAAAGTAAAAAATCCCAGCGCCAGTCTAAGTTTAATAGAAGAGAACGAGAACAATACAAATGTTACACAAAAAATTCATTGCCATGTTCATCGTCATTCTCTAGTAAACTGAAATACTTACTTGCTTGTCTGTCGTTAAATAAACTTTATTTTTATATACAATTTGATGAACAAGAGGCAGTAGCGCAGTCTGGTTGTAAACTCGACGGTTTTGGATTCTATTCCGACCAAAGGTTAAGATTTATTTTCATTTCTGGTAAAAATTAAAGTGCGGCTTTGGGTTTCGACTCTCCACATGCAATGTCTTGAAAGTTGGGTGAAAATTCTGTTTTTTTTGTAACATTTTTTTATTTTATTTTTATTTATAACATTAAAAAACAATCATATATATATTATTAGACCTATTTACCTATTTTTATATGATTAAATTCATTTACATAAATATAAAGTTTTATAGAATTGTAGAGATTAATGAAATGAGAATTGTTGTAAATAGGAAATTACTATCAATGAACTAAACGATATAGATTAGTCATAACAGTTTCGTTTGGTGATCGAGTCAATGAGAATTGAGAATACAATGAATACATGCCTATACATTATACTACTGCCACTTGTATTACAGAAAAATAGTTTCACGCTGTATCCCGCATATAACAGGGCAGGCAGAGGGAACCTGGGAACCTCTTGTTAAGAGATTCCGTTCCTATTAAATACTTCTGTTCGTGCAAATATTTGTCGTGAAAACGTCTACCAGTGCTGGAATAAATCCATGTCTTCCGTTGACGCATCTCTCGGGAATGTTTCTTCGATGGATGAAGGAACCTGGTTCAATTCAATCCCGTGAAGACACGCTTGCACGTTAACTACTAAGAAAACCTCATTTGACGTGTCATCAGGTGTCGAGAATACTTCTCTTAAAGCCTCGACAAGTATGAGCATATTACGCCTTAACTTTTCAAATGACTGGTCAAGGTCAAGTTAAACTCAAAGAAAATAGGGTCATTTGTAGAGCGAGACAGTATTTTATGTCAAATATTGATTGGATCTGTATGGTGCCCAGGTTTGGCCTTATAAAGAGTACCGTTCTCATCTCCACTGGTCTGAAAAAGCCTATTTGCACAAAAAATCTTGACTTTAGTCACATTTATTTGTGTGCGATAACGCCTGTGAATGTGTAATCACATATGTGGCTATGCCATGCGTGGATCTGAGATTACGCAAGCGGATGCTTAACCCCATGGATACATGGAACATTTTAAGTCAAAAAGTTCGCTAAAGACTGTGACAAAATGTGAGAATGAGAATTAGATTTATCAATTTATTTGAGTTTTAAATTCAATTTTAATTAAAGCCTCCAGTGGTAATAGATATCAAAATGAAATGTTTCTGGTAGAGAAACGACACTATACTTAACCGATTTTTACGTAACGAAAATTAAATTAAATTCTTAGTCAGTAATTAAAAATTTAAAGTAATAAAAAAGATATCTAATAGAAAGTGGAATAATCCATCGTCATGTCTTTGATCACACATTGTAACTGTATCTTTGGATTTTTTAATTAGATCACTATAAATATATGATCATAATATGTGAAGTATGTGGAAAATGTAGTGTCAACTACATTACATTTTCCAATAGTCTCCCAAGTCTGTACAAAAATCAGCTTTTATAGTATAACGAAAGAATATATTTACTTTAATTTGTTAAGTTAAACACTAGCTAGAATTTGGAACCTAAACAATTTATTATTATGACCTGATAAGGGCCTTTAAAGAACATTTTACAAATAAATGAATTTAACTCCACTTAGATTAAGGTTATTTTATACCGACCGTCATCCAAATTCTAAATTTTAAAAATATTGTAAAACACAGTAGGTACTCGAAAGATCTTATAATTATTAATCATTTGTTTCAGATGGAGACATGTCTGCTTGTGGTTTCCAAGGGTCCTCGACAGTAAATATCGAATTAGATGTAGAAAACAGTCACTACAGATGTGGCCATTTAGCTATGACGTATACTGGGTTGTGCATTTTGCTTGCTTTAGGTGACGATTTGTCGAGGGTGAATAGAAGAGCTCTAATTGAAGGTATAGTAGTGAATGTTATAAAAATTATATAAGTGTGTAGGTAACTATAGGCATATAACATCTCCAATTCTATAAATGGTTTCTAGTTTAAAATATTTTATTCATCTAAGAATCTCGACATTGAATTCCACCATTTAACACGATATGTCTAGAAATTTATGGTGAAAAGTAATTAAAGGAAGGAGAAGGTCTTAAAATATTAAGTTTTTTTTTATTTCTGCTTTATTTAAAAGCTCTCATTTAGTCTTATTTTATCAACTTATAGAACTATTATACATATATGTGATTGAGAAACATTTTTTTTGTAAAACAAATACTATAGTTACCATGATGGCTTTAATTTGAATAACGTGAATAATAACCATAAAATCAGTTTCATTTGTAATTATAAACATAATATGCGTAATATGATTTAATGTTGTTCTAATAGCAATAAAACAAATATTAGTATTCAAATTCTAATATTTTGTCAAACGATATACGTGGAAAATGTATCGAATATATCGAATTGAAGAACGTTACAACGTTATATAAATATACTGTAAAAAAAAATTGATTTAATAGAATAAGACTTTCAATTTATTTATATTTTTAGTGATATAAAAATATGATGACAATAATAATTTATTGTTTTTATTTATTGGTATAAGACATTATTAATCTAAACGAACTTTCCCTCGACACCAGAGCGAAGAAACGGAAATATAAATTTAAGTAAACCTTCCATCTCCTCGAGTGGGGATCGAACCCACAACCAGTCGGTTTTACAGTCACACATTGTGCCCCTGCGCCACGACTGGCTTATGCTATTATTTATGTTGTTATTATTATTATATAGGTAGCTGAAAAAAATATTTCGTGCTCTTTGTAGTAAGTTAAACAACATTTAGTAATTTATGCTTATCTAAATTCTGAATTACACGTCGAGTGTTACTATTTACGAAGTAATTAATTCTGTCGAAGTCTAAGATCTAAATATCATTTACCCATTGTATTTTATTTTTAATACTTAAAATATAATATTTTTGAATATCTAACACGCAATGTCTTGAAAATTCGCATATCGCAGTGTGGGGGAGAGGGAACGTAGTATTAAGATACTTGGTTCCCCTCGTTCCGTCGAGCTTTCGAGGCATTATGTGGTGAGTGGTCAAGTCAACGCCGCGCTATTTGCCTTGGGATCATAGGATTGAGATCAGAGGCTGGTCGTGGCGCAGGGGCACAAAGTGTGACTGTAAAATCGACTGGTTGTGGGTTCGATCCCTATTCGAGGAAGTGAAATATTTATTTACATTTATAGTTTCATTTCTTCGCTGTGGTGTCGAGGCAAAGCGCGGCGTTGAGTTCCGCCAGTCGGTACGCAATGCCTCCAGAATTCAGCGGAAAGTATAAAACCGAGTGCCTTAACACTAGGCACTAGGTACTCTGCCTACCCTGCTGTGTGCGTGATACAGCGTCAATCAGAGCGAAGAAATGAAAATATCAATAAATTATAATGGATTCCCCCGAGCGGTATTCGAACCCAAAAACGCCGCGTTACAGTCACACGCTTTTCCACCAAGATGACCTTAAACTTGAATGAATATTTTTAGGTATAAAAGCGTTACAAACGGAAGAGGGTAACTTCTCGGCGACGCTGTCCGGATGTGAATCCGATATGCGTTTTGTCTACTGCGCGGCCTGCATTAGTTATATATTGAACGATTGGTCCGGATTCAATATTAAAAGGGCGACGGATTATATTATAAAGTCTATTGTAAGTAAAATGGCTTTATTTATTTAAATTTGTATATATTTATAAATAATAATATTTTTACACTGTGTGTCGTTGTTGCGTTATTTATACAATTTATTCTCATTTTGAAAATACTTTTTCCGTTTCGGTTAAATGAACTATTCATTTATTAAATGTTGTTAATAAAGGATATAAAATATATAAATTATTTAGAAACTATTGAAACTTAATAATATGTAACATCTTAATAAAAATAACACAAATTCTGAGATTTACTTCGAAATACATTGCCTTTTTTACTTTTCAGGGCTACGACTACGGCATTGCTCAATGTCCTGAATTAGAGTCCCACGGAGGAACAACATACTGTGCGCTAGCAACCCTAAGTTTAACAAATCAATTAGAACAACTTTCTGAAGAACAAATAGAAGGGTTAAAAAGGTGGCTGCTTTTCAGACAAATAGACGGTTTCCAAGGACGGCCTAACAAACCAGTAGACACTTGTTACAGCTTCTGGGTGGGGGCTTCCCTAAAAATATTAGATGCTCTACATTTGTCTAATTATGTGAATAATAAGAGTTACGTCTACGAAACCCAGGATTGCGTTGTGGGTGGTTTTTCAAAATGGCCGGACACCTGCACTGATCCTATGCACACCTATCTAGGTCTAGCAGGTCTTAGTCTAATCGGTGAAAATGGTTTATTGGAAATCGTACCAACTCTGAACATAACGAAACGGGCTCACGATCATTTGAAAAGCTTACACGAAAAATGGGCGAGCGAATCGTAGTTTTTTTTAAATTAATAATCTGTACAAATGTTGCCATTGTAAAATAGACTGATGGCGTCGTTGGCCTTCGAAATTTCTTTTTGTTAACTAAACTTAAGTTAACATAAGTTTTTGAAAATAATTAATATATAATAATTCTTATTATTTTAAATTGCTGTATCGCTCGATTTATTTTTGAAGCGCCTTACGTATGTACTTGTGTAGTGTTAGTATTAACAATTTTAGGAACGATCAGGTGCTAATTGTTAAAGCGTTTAAGTTTGAAACAACGATTTCAGCATACAGTATAATATACAATATATATATTATATATATAAAAAAAAAATAAACATATGGTGCCATGTTAACTATATAAATCGTTGCAAATGTTAGTTTGTGCGTTTAAATTATATATATGAAGCACAAAGTTTTCTCAAAGTAATAATAATATAGAATATCGTTGGTCAATTAAAAAATGACATTAATCAAAAAGGACAAAGAGTGACGGTATTTAATACAAATGTATTAATTTAGTTTTTTATTAATGTTCATGTTTAAATATTATAAATCATTTTAAAAGTATTCATGTAAATTTTCTGACGATAGCAAGAGTGGTTTTTATTTCTTTTTGAATATATAAATATTGTGTCTATTTCTCAATTTTCGGTTCAATATATTGTCTCGAAAAAAAAAACATTCAGAGGCATGTATATTGTGGGGGGACTTTCCTGTAATCAAAAATATGGTTAACTAAAAAAAGTCAAAAACGATTCTATATTTATTTACCATTACCATACCATTAAGTGTATTATATCTATACAATAGAATGGTAGACCTGTTTAAATTAATAATCTTGATTCTGTAAAATGTCACTTTTCGATTTTTTGACCGACGATAATATAAATCGTATTTAAAAATATGAATGTTAAAACGTTTTTGCGCGTACTTACAATGCTTGTGACGTTATTATTCGACGTGACGTCAATTATTTCTGTCGTAAATAAATAACGATGTTTAATTTAAAGGAGTGATGTTTATATTGTAATAGGGTTGTTGGCTATGTATTATGCTTATGCAATATAACTTATATATAGTACATTTATAATTTAATTTATATATAGTACAGTATTTGGAAATAAAGTAATTAAAAGTAAGAAAAAATCCAAAATCAAATTGCGGATCTGCACCTAACTTTAGTCGTCGACCGTGCTGTATGTATATAACAACTAGATATTCGTTCTTAATCAGAACTTTTTAAAACTTTCTCTCTGTCTCTCTTTCTCTCTCTCCTCTTTTGTGTACGAAAATGCAAATTGTAGAGTTTCATATCAATAGCCTTGGTGTTCATAATTCTGTGATGTCACTACTGTTTATTGTCATTTCACAAAACACTAGACCAGACCAGACGGTTCTGTACATTTCATTTACAGTAATGTAAATATACAGTTCTAGTTTCTTATAAAAAATATTTATACGAGGTTGTCCATTTTTCAATACAGTCTACAAGCCTATTTTTATATCATGTATTTCTATAACTTTCGTTATTTATATAATTATTATGATATGATCAATTAAATAATTGAGATGATCTGCATTTTGGAATTAATCAAAATAAGCCCAAGAGATTATAAAGCATTTATACAAACGTTAATATATTCGTCCCTAAGTAACAATCATGTCTTGTAAATTGTAAACGAAAATGAAAATGGAAATTACTATAATAAATACATAAAATATTTACTTGTCTTTGGTTAACATAAGAAATATAAATAAAAGTTAAGACACGTTATGTGGACTTACCACATTTTTAAACAAAATAAATTGAAAAAGAAAATCAGATTTTTGAAATGCTATTGAATAACAAGTTAGAGAGCAAATAAATAAGTTTTAATAAGGTTGTGAGGTTGTTCACTTATGGACGTACAGTACGATCGACAAGTCGTGCCCTAAAATTAGCTATAGAGGGCTGTGCTGATTTGAAGCCAAGAATTTTCTTACTTTTCATTATTTTCTTCCTCAATATACAATGAGCAAAAGTTCAGCAAACCTAACTTCAGGTTGGCCACTACTCGCCGACAGTACTGTATACAGTAATTTAATTGCCAGATATGTATTTGGAATATTAAAAAAACGATCTTTTTTTAATTAAATTTCACGGGTAATAAATAGCTAGTTCTAATTATTGGCATTTCCAAATTTGTAGTTAGGTGTATATGAAATATTGCACAAATATTAAAATGTAATTAATTTATTTATAAGTAAGCCCAAGATAGAGTAAGGAACTGGAACACGTTAAATACAATGAAGTTCACATTGAAAAAAAATTTGTAATAATACTTTTTGGTCATACTCGTTGTTTTTTAAATTTAATTATGTATGGTTTAATAGTGTTCGTTAAATTTCCATATAATTTAAAAATTTAATTTGCAAACAGAAAATGAGATTTCACATATGAGATTTCACATAATAAGGATTTACAATAAATTTATTTTGTTGTTTTTTTTTTAATACATTATGTATTAAGATATTGAATTAATAATAAAATAGAATAAAATTTTAAAATATTGTATAAAAGTCAATTCGTATCGACAATTACTATGAAAATGAGTATGATATATGAAAGTTAAAGTCATTGCCGTCTGCCCGTTACACTCATTTGTCATATCTTTAGTGTTCTTAGTAACTATTTGACATTTTTGAAGATTTTATATAAATTAAATATATTAAAGAAAATTCGAATGATTGTCCATCATAAATTGTGTTAAATTAATACTTTTAAAAATTTTTAATCAAATTTCTTTTGTATGTATTTTGATTTTAATCAATGTTTTACTATGATTTTTAGTGTTCAGTTCGTTTTTTTTCTAATTAATTTTAAGTATTTATAAAAAATAATGTAGCTTATATTTTTAGGTATCTATTCGATTACATAATAGAAACCACATAAAATCTATGTCTCATATCATTATTAATAATTCTCTTCTTTTCTTATGTTATAATCCGATTTTAAAATAACAAATATTTAGGTTCCTAAATGTACCTTCACTCTAAATAAAATATAAAATAAAAATATATTTTTATAATGCCGAAAACAAACACAAATTGAATATATATAATACGCATATCGTTTAATATTTAAATGTACATTTTTACAATTGCCGTCTCTATATTTTCTACTATAGGCTCATAATAAAATTTTAATAAGGAATTTTGCGCTGATATTTTTATCACATGCTTGTATTTTTTTCTTTTTTATGTTTTTAATAGCTTTATTATTATTATTATTGTTTTGTCATTGTTCACCCATAAATTGTGTTAAATTAAAAAATTGCGGTATTGCAAAACCTTTTTTTGTACATAATAGAAAAGATGAAATAAAAATTTGAAAAAGTATTGTGTTTATTGTAACTTTCTCTAAAATATTATTAAAGTACCCGTAATAGTTTAATTTAAAATGCACACACGCTTTTAAATCAGCAAGAAAAATATTAATAAATACTTATAATAAATAAATTAAAAAACAGCATACTTTCTATATAGCAGGGTAGACCGGGAAAACTTATTGTTTACACTCTATTCTCCGTTTTCTACTTGAATTCAAGTCAATAGATGTTGAGTATGAGGCTAGTCGTGTTTAGGGGTACAAGTCAATTCAAGGAAATTAAATATTTAATATTTTCATTCCGCCCTTTCGCCGCCACTAAACGCAATGTTTTCAAGATTCGACGGAAAGTGGGGAGCGTAGTGTCTTAACACTAGGCTCCCTTGCCTATCTTACTACATGAGGGATATAATGTGAAGCTGAAAAAAATATATATTGTGTATAAAAAAATAAGTGGCGGAACCAGCGTAACCAGATTTTGTTTCGGGAAAAAGCGGGATTCTTATCTCTGGAATTGTTAGTAACTTATTAAAAAAGAAGTAATTAAAAAATAACTCAAAGTGCGTGGAATGATTCACGATCGTAGGACCATGTCTGTCCCGCTTGGGTCATTTAAATTTTGTATTAAAAATTAATTTATCTTGTCAGTCAATCGGAATTGAAACCGATGCTATAATGTAGGTATGTGGTTATCTAAATAGATGATGCATCTTTAAAATCGAATCCATTCAATTAGTCTATGTTCAAAATAGTTCAGGAATTGACACCAAGATTTATTATAATAAATATACTATTATAATAAAATATTGATTAAAAACGCCTTTTAAAAATCTAGCTTTCTATATATTTTTTTCATTGTGCATTATATTTAACAAATCAAGACCTTTCATTTGATTATATTAGGCGGGTTGTGCAAAAAATATAATCCGCCATTTTGTTGCGGCGGCCATTTTGGATTATCAGCACTATTGTTTACATGTTATTTTAATGTCATCAGAACTGAGGTCGTAATTCGAATTTCAGCTCCATCTGACACTGGGAAGTGGGTCAAATTGAACTTGCAAAGTTATACATACATTAACCAAGAAACTAACGGCAAGTTAAATTAAATCTTGTAAGAATATTGATTTAAAGGCCATCCCGCTCTAAATTTGTAGGTGTACATTTAAGTTTTTTTTCCTCTTTACGCTGTTCCCGCACGTTGCAGGGTTGACAGAGAGAGCCTAGTGTTAAGACACTCCCCATTTTCATTACATTGCGTGTTGAGTGGTGGAACTAAATACTTGGCTTCTGCCTCGACACTAGCGTGAAGAAATGAAAATATTTCATTTCCTGGAGTGGGACTCGAACTCACAGCCAGTCACGTTTGCAGTCACACACTTGTGCCATTGCGCTACAATTAGCCTCATTTTTGTATTTCATAAATATTTTTATGTATGAACAATAAGAATACTTATAATCAAATTCGAAAAAAAGAAAATTAATGTTTCTTGCTGATTCGAAAAAAAAAATTGAGTAATAGACAATGCAAAAATTAAAAAATATAAACAGCCATATCGCTCAAAGAGAATTGTTCATTTTTCTGTATTATATCTAGTAAATTAGCGTACGTGTTTTACTTTATACTAAGTTAAACATAGTGACAAATATTTATTTCTCGAGACAGAATTCACCCAGCAGAGTAACAATTCAACAGTGTATGAAATAAATGCTTACAGCCTCGTTCTTCCGGAGAATAATGGCGGTCGGGATCTGACCGGGGCTTTATTGTATTAAGTACGCAAGTTAAAATGTAGTTACACTATGATAAACAGTAATTTAAACTTCCCTTGACGCTTTCCAGGTAACAATATTTGAAACAGTGTGTTTTACTTCATTTGGAAAGTTTCCTAATTGTATTCTACTCGAGGATATAAAATATGATTTAAATTATAGTATGGTACAGTCTTGGAAGTGATATGGGTATTAAGTAAAATGAACGTTTTATATGAGATATTTAAATAAAACGATAAATTAAATTTTTATAGTGCCTTTTAGACTCATACAGTTAAAATTTACTATTAAATACTCACAGCAAAACATAAACCTACCGAAATTTGTATATATTCTTTATTGCACTTAAAAACATATAAGAAATACAAAAATTAAAAGGTT
>DWAN01000120.1:0-31432 GCA_018230445.1 Heliconius hewitsoni | reverse complement strand
CTGCCTACCCTGCTGTGTGCGGGATACAGCGTGAAGCTGATTTAATTTAATTTTACTTCTAATTTCTTTCTTATATCAAATAGTATGTAGGATAAGTGTAAAAAATAACCAGCAATCAACGAATCAAATCTCGAAGATTAAAAGCTTTTAAAGTTTCATTGACCCGACAACAAGTACAAATTCGTTATATGAATGGGAGTCGTTCAAATAATATCGCCGTGTAAATACTGTTTGGCTTATACCCAACTGATGGTTCGCTATCCAAAACTAATATTAGCAATTTTATGATTTCACTTTATTAGTACTTCGCTTAATATAGACAGATGAATAAGATATTTTCGGTTTAAATAAATATTAATTTGAATTTTATTTAAAGGAATTATTTTTTTTTACATATTTAAAGTGTTATTCCACACTTAGGAGAGAAAAATATTTATTTAGTAAATGTATAAAAATTTGAACGTAGCGGGACTCGAACCTCGTTGTAATGTTATTTTATTGACGTAACCTACCAATACGCTTAAAATACTTAGTTAAGAGTGATTGATGGATGTGGGGGCATGGACTTTAGTTTTCCACAGATGTGTTCGCGTAAATGTGGTGTTGGACACATTTTTTGTTACTAATATTTCTGGGATGGGCACCAGAATAGTTTCTGTAGTGGGCTCGGAATACTCGGCTTCTTTTTGCTACTCCCATGGTGATGGAAGACCGTTTATTAGTTTTAAGTTTAGATCCTAGAAGAGTTTTTTTTATATTAAACGATCCTATTTAAGTAAGGGAGGCTTATTAAATGATTTTACATCTTTATGCTTAACGAAATGTTATGGAGAAATGAGTTCATAATAAGAAATTTAATCAAAATACTTCTTACAATATTTCGCTTAGTTCTAGCGAGAAGACGATGTTTGACTAAAAAGTCATACTCTTTAATATAATTATTAATTTGTGTTTCAAACGACACCTCCAGTGGAGACCACGTTACATTATCGCATGAACTAATAAGATATAAATTACTCAATAACAAATTTAACCTATAATATAAATAAGAAGTAATTAATATCGTGCGCAACCAGACTGGTTCACCTTAGTATCAACTTGGTACTTCCGTCTTAGTACGAGTCAATAGTACTTCTTATATGTCCAGGTGATTTAATTATGATAGATGATTTGATTATGTTGGATTCAATTTTGTTAATATTAAAAATAATAGAAACAAATTAATTTCTATCTTTTAATGTATCTTGGTTTTATTTGTTTAAAAATTGTAATTCATGATTCTGTCAAAGTTATGATGATCTTTTTTTCTTAGTTGAACGCTGTATCTCGCTTGTAGCAGGGTGGGTAGAAGGATGCTAGTGTTAGGACACTATCCCACTTTCCTTCGAATTTTCGGACATTGTGTGTTGAGTGGCGGAACTCAACACCGCGCTTTTGCTTTGGTACAAGAACGAACGAGCGAGCGAGATACGCTTGATGTTTTGATGATTATATTTCTTTTTAAACTTTAGTTCACACTTTTATACACATTTACATTTAGATAGAGAATTTAAATAATGTTTTAGTCGCTGTATTTTCAGTTCCGCGGTAATACAATTTCCTGCATAAATAGTACCTCAACCGTCTGCATATTACAAGGTGTCTTTCTCGAATACCTTGATATCTGATATTTTCTTTTAAAGATATTATTCTACATTCTACTATTGTCGATCAGATATTTTCGTAATTAGCTGAATTGAATTGAATTTTGGTTAAAAATGTGAATTATTTCACATTGAGCTGACAATTTGAGGTGTTGTACGTTTAATAGACTGTTGTTTTTTATCTTCAAGTTGTATCCCGCATGTAGAAGGGTGAGCAGAAACTCAGTTCATTCTCTCACGTGGGAATCGAAGCCACACCTATCGCGTCTACAGTCACACGCTTGTGCCTTTGATTGGTAATTAAGAAATACAACATTTAAAATGTTTATCAATTATTCGCGCTCAACTACTGTTTCTCAGCAAATGTCAAAAGTATTGTTACTCAGGTTTTTTTTTATGTAATACTCAAACACAATCGCATTAGTAGTACCGCAAAGGTCACGGGTTCGTTGCGTAACCACCGTGTCAGTGCGGTGTACGCATTGAAATGTATGTATGTAGTTGAAAAGTGAATGTGAACACGTGACTTGCTTGTAACGCTTATACTGATCTCGAGTAATTGCTTGGACGGACGTTCCTTCGCTAGTAGTTTGTTCGTATTTCATAAAGTTTCTATTTTTTTTTTGTTTTTTTAGTGTAGTATAGTGTAGTGATCTACTGATGTGATGTGATTAGTGCTAGTGTCTACTGGTGTCCAAGTGTCACGTGCTCCTTGGGGAAGGATAACTATTAATAATAATAATTTAGTATTCCTGGTAGGTTGTTTGTGTGATAAATAAATTAATTTATATTTGCTTCGCCACGAATTTGCGGTTAGGTTATCGATGTGAACAATATTATGTACATATGTTTAGTTCTAAACGTATTTTTGTATGTAGATATGTACTGTTTTGTTTTGTTGTGTATGCTGTAGTAGTCAAATCTATATTTGGAATATTAAATTTTAATTATTAATATTTATATAATAACACCAACGTTTTATTTGTTCTTTAATTGTTTATTTGCAGAAATAATGTTATTATTCCTAGTCTAAAACAATACGCAATATTAAATTATGTTTTATTTGACGACGATCACAATCTTCGTTAGTGTAGGGCCATGGTGCCGCAGTGGGAGAGGGTTTGACTCTAATCGCAATGGTTGTGGGTTTTATTTCAACTCAGGGAATGAATTATTCTCACTTACTTGCTCTGTTAAAACGAAATAGCGCGGCGATGAGTTTCTCCTTTAGATGGCCGTAAGGTTTTAAGGTTTTCGTTTTTTAGGTGGGCAGGGGAACCCTGGCCTAGGGGAAACCTAGAGAGATTGCGATGGAGGCATTGCGAATGGCAGAACTCAAAATCGCTCTTAGCCTAAGTAATTCATTCCCCTCAGTGGAAATCGAACCTACAACTGTTTTGTTTAGATCTGCACGCTTGTGCTCCTACGCCATAGCAAGTTCTTAATTAAAAGTAAAAACGCTTATAAAAAGCTTACAAAACATTATATTGTACCAATTAGTACAGAATTACATAGGTAGTCCCGAACGTCGTGCCCGTCGTGTTCATATTTTATTTACGGCAACTACTTGCGTATATTTGGTCAGGTCAGTGGGCACCCCGCCAGGTGCAATGTTTACCCTGCCATTTTTGAATTATTGTTACCGCCGCCGCTGCGTTGCACGTCTTTTTAAATTTATCTAAGGTAGCATATACGAATTGTGTTTTATAACTTGCTGACAGTTTATGCTTTACTTTATTATATGGTCTTTTAGGTCTTTTTCGGATTATATTGTCAGTATTTTTTTTCTTCTTGTTGTTAATATTTTATTTGTACGTAATTTTAAAGATTTTATGCATTTGGGTATCTGCACCTTAGGAGTTAAACGGGACCCTATTACCAAGGCTCCGCTGTCTGTCTGTCTGTCACCAGAATGACATCTCATAAACCGTGATGGTAAGATAGTTGAAATTTTCACAGACAAAAATAACCTTTGTGTCAGCGTCCGACACGCACTTGGCTTTTATTTATTTATCAAGAAATACTACGTGATTTTTTTTTATGATACGCTATCCATTAAACCAGTTGTCGATTTCCGTCGTGAGTTACTTAATTACCCAATATTTTTTCCCTTTCATATATTGAGATATACAACTATAGATGTATATATATACAACAAATAATAATATAAAGCGGTTATTACTACGATTAACTTACATGGAAAATAACAAGTACTAGTGGTTTTCCCCGTTTCCGGAATAATTATTCTTTATTAGTTCCAAGTGGTAGCGTTGTTCTTCGAGCGATCGAATTATATTGTGCACATAAGACGTATTTATATATATATATATATATATATATATATATATATATATATATATATACACACACTTGGTTAGAACTAGTATTACCTACTTCACGAGTATTCTATTAATTGCTACCAAGATGAATAATAAATCATTATTTAGACCTCATTATACGTTTGTTAAAGACTATCGGCTTGCTCGCGGCTTCGCCCGCTCGAACTCCATAATTATTAATTTATTTATTTTTAAACTCATTGTATAAAACAAACTAATTGTTATACAATCGTAAAAACTGAAATTTTATCGATTTATTCGTTTCTGAGATTAGAGTGAACAAACACCAAAAGGACACACACACACAAGATGTTTTTCAAATCTTTGTTTTTAATTCTATTACCTAATTAAATACTACCAAAAACATTCTTATATCAGATACCGATCCGTTACGATTTTTTATACGGATACAAAGATAAATAAATATTACGGTAACCAGGAATAAAAAGTCCAATAGAAATCACAAATTTGTATAAATAAATATAAAAAAAAGTAGAAACGAAAAGGCGTATCTTCCAGGCGTTTAACGTTGTATGACTTACGAGCAGAGAGCAGGAGTACGGCGGAGCTCCGATACAATATTCGGGCTTGAGTCCAAGCCGTCGTGCCAATTCTATAACATGCCTCCGGGATATACGATTAATACCCTATTGTCATTAACTTCAATGGATAATCTTATTGTTCTTTTTATTTGTATTGTTTTTTTAAATTATTATTATTATTATTTGAGGACGTTGTGGTGTAGAGGCGCAAGTGTGTTAACGCGACGGGTTGTGGGTTCGATTCCCCAATTGGGGAAATTAAATTTTGAATATTTTTATGTCGTCGCTTGGGTAACGAGGCTGAGCGTGGTGTTGAGCTTCGCCATTCAACATACAATGTTTCCAGAATTCGGCGGAAATTGGTGTACGGAAGTGATTTGAAGGGAACGGAGTGTTTTAAACAATAGGCTCCCTCTGCCTACCCTACTATATGGTCTCGATATAAGTGACATCTACTTGTTAAATGTTAAATGTATTACTTATTTTCGAATTTTAATTAAATTATTTATTTAAAAATAAACACTAAATAAATACTCTATTTTTGTTTTAGACAGAGACGTAAAAAATATATTGTCATTAATTCGAACACAAATGGAAAATCTTTTTGCTTAAATCTATATAAAAATACATAGATATGTATAATATTTAACATTACATGATTATAATAAAAAGGCTTATTTACTTTTATTGCGATTGCAAAAACCAATCAAATAGAACTAAATAAATATTTTAAGTGATTACACCTGCAATGATGTTATTGTATACCGATTTACGAGCGTTTGAATCAAAACACGACGGTTGGGAGTTCGATTCCGACTCGGGGAAATTAATTATGACTTATTAATATTTTCATTTCTTTGCTCTGGCGACGAGGCAAATCGCGGCGTTGAATTCCTCCACTCAACACGCAATGCCTTGAAAATTTGTTTAACTCGAGTCTCTCTTTACGATGCTATATGCGGGATACAACTTGAAGCCAAAAAAAAAGTGATTTTGCCTGTAATGAAGATATAAAGCTAAAGCACGTTATACCTGCAGTAAAATTAATTAGACGTGATGTAATCATCAATTCTATAGCGTTCTATAAATAAAGCCTTTTGCGTAATATGCATACTAATATAGTTAAAAGGGTGAGTGATCGAATGTGAAATGATAGAAGGCAACAGTGAAGTTGTAATACGGTAGGTACGTTAAGGGAACCTCATTATTTACTCGCTCCATTTTATTATGTCTTTTTATATTAGAATGGAGCATTTTTAGAAATTTTGTTTTATAATGTGAGTATTAATACTTATATGCGGTCTTCCTTTGTTGTTGAGATTTTTCTCAATGATATTAAGAAATATGTTAAATGTGATTTGATGATGTAATATATAATTTGAGACTATCATTGCGCGGGGTACAAGTATGCGACAATAACGCAATGGTTGTGGGTTCGATTCACACTCGACTTCGAGGGAACGTAATATTTTAATTTCGTCGCTCTGGTAATCAAGCGGCAAATTGCGGCATTGAATTCCGCCACTGAACACGCAATGTCTCAATAATGCAGTGGAAAATGAGAATGGAAATGTCTGAATAGGGATCAGAGTGTCTTAATATTAGGTTCCCAGGTTCCCTCTGCCTATCCTGCTTGTTCAATACAAAAAACGCTTTCTACAAGGAAAATTTATCATGTAACACATTGTAATTATAACGATGTTATTCCGTTATGTTGTATATAACGATGTTATTCCGTTATGTTCTATATTCACTAAGTGTAAAAAACAAAGTTCACTTTCAATTTACCCAAAATGAAACTAACAATGCCATCCATTATACAATATTGAGAATATTTCGTGGACATCAGAAAACAAAAACAGCTTTATATGCCTAGTGAATGTATCTAGTGTTAGGAAATTCCGTTCCGCACTTTCCGCCGAATTTTTCGAGACATTAGGCGGAACTCAACGCCGGATTTTGTCATGGTGTCAGAGTGAAAGAATGAAAATATTAATAAAAAATAATTCAAACCCCCGAGTGTTGATCGAACCCACAACCGTCGCGTTGCAGTACCACCCTTGTGCACCTGCGCCACGACGACCTCACATGGACATAATGTTAATATTCAGTTTACCTCACAAAATAATTCAGTAAAAGTAACAGAGCCGTATCAACACGCGATCGCAACTTTAAGCAAATGCTCTAACAGATTATGAATAAGTTTACCGCCAGAGGAATTACCAATTCGATAAAGTCAACACACGCGAGCAACTACCACTTGGTCGTGTTTAGGGTTAGAATACCACCGTATTAAATTTGTATTAAAGCTCGTTACTTGTGTTTTCTTTTACTTGTGAATTGTAGTAGTCTAGTTAATACAACAGTTTGTTATCTTTCGATAAAGATAATAAAGATAAAAATATAAGGATATTTTGTTTTTCTTAAATCTGTTATATTGTTATTAGCTTGTTTACAAAGAAATAAATGTATTACAATCAAAAAGTACCAGAAACGTCTTGTTAAAAGTTTCTTTTTTGCGAGATACGAAAAGAATTCCTTTTGTCGTCTTAGGACGGATGTATTCAAAGTTTGCCTTCAAAATTCAACCTATCAGAATCGTTGTAAGGAAGGATTCCGAAGAATGTTCTCCAAAAGGTCGTATTTGATAGTATACTAAAATAGCGGCGACCCTAAACTCTAAAAGAATGTCTCATTAGATGTCGTATAACGTGGTTCGGTCCCTCGTGCAAGCAACCCTGGGGATATCGGATCACACAAAGTGATTTTACTATCGATTGGATCATCTTCATATATATATATATATGGGTGATGTTGGAGTTGAGGAGTCCCAACTCTTTATTTCCGCTTGTTAGTCGAAATAAAGCGCTTTGTGAAGAGTAATTCTATATGTAACTAATTATATGGTTATTAAAGATGCTAGAGACTTTTTAGCTGTTTTGTGTTAATTTTTTTACTGTATCCTGCACATAGCGGGTTCTCAGAGAAAACCTGGGAGCCCACTATTAATTTTATTATAAGACACTCCGTGATATCCCATTAAGATGCTTTTGCTCCCAATTTACCCAATTTCCCAATTTAAGTGAAAATATTAATGTTTCATTTCATTGAGTGGGAATCGAACTCTTTAATATTATTTTATATTATATTGTATTGTTAGTTAATAGTTTATAGGTAAAATAATAAATGCTTTTGTAATGATAGGGAAAGCCTAGTGTTAAGACACTCCATTCCCCACATTCCCTCCAATCTTCTAGATATTAAATCATCAGATTAAAATAACAAATTAATATATCGCTTCAACATTAACCGACATTAAAATCAATTATATAACAACATTCAATTAATTCAATAGAATTTGATAAAATATTAGCTGATGTTTTTATCACTTTTAGAGAATCTCATCATATTATGTTTGTATTTGAAACGAGGTCAACGCGTTATTGGTATCGTGTTCACATGCAATCGTCTGCACTGATTTGAATATGAAACTAAAATAAGCTATACCGTTATTTCTATTCAACTCTCAATAATAATATATATTATATATACGAGTATGTATTCCTAAATAAATATTTGACATTTGGCTGTACAACGTTTTCAATTAAATAAACAGCATATATAGGTGGCTTTTGTTGGCATGGTATTAAAAGTTTCGTGGTGGAATATTGTTTGTAGCTAAATCTTTGATTTGGTTCTGTTTTTTGTGAATACTGATCCTATAATGTAGGTTCGATTTCCGCTCGGGAACATAAATAATTTTCATGTTGTTGCTCTGGCAAGACAAAGTGCGTCGTTAAGTTCTGCCACTCAGGGCGTGCAAGGGCTTTAGTTAGGACGGAGTACTGAAAACAAAATTTCTTAACATTAAATTCTCTGCTTTATACGTCATAGGATTAATTTCAATCTCAAATTACTTATAATTTGGACTTTAACTGTGGGGAACGGAAGTGTCTTAATGGTTACGGTGCGTTTTAATACTAGGTTCCCAGGTTCCTTCTGCCTACCGTGCTATGAAGACAATACACAAAGTAAAAGTAGGTCGAATTGGTCGAAGTTTTTTTACTTTACTATACCTACTCAAGTGATGAATTCATTAAATCTTAGTTTGTTGAATACAAAATTTTGATCTTATTGATTCTGTTTTTAAGTTTTTTTTCATTATAGAAATCTTACAAAAATACAATAATAAATTGACTAAATTACATAAATTAATTAATTATTATATTGTGTAATAATACTTACATATATTATTTAATTGGGTTTTAATAATTTAAATACATTAAAAAGAGATTACAACGCCATCGACCTCGTATGTGTTCAAATATCAGTGGTAATTCCAAACATATGGATTTCCAGAGTCCGATTACTCAAGTGATAGAACAGACCGATGTCACTAGGTCACGTTCTGTTCGCCTGTTTTGATTAATCAAAAATTTAAATAAGTTCTGATAACATGATGTTTAATTTAATATTCGATTATGTTATTTTAAAAGTGTTATATCTTCGCGTATGCCCCATATCTGTAGCGTTTTGGAGTCACTGTTTGTTAAAACGTTACGTTTTTCACTTTTTTAAAGATTTTACTGCCCGGTTCATGGGATTCAATTGTGTGATTTGTCTTATTTTTGTAAATAATAATAATAATAAAAATATTGTTGAATATAAAATGATAATATCTAATAAGGCGTTACCCTAATACCACAGCACACACTAGTCATACACTGTCGCATTACCAGAATGTTGTGTATTTTGTAATTTTATATAAAAAATATGTTTTATACTCTTAAATTTGTTATAACTATTCTTCGCTACTCTAGCTCTGTAGGAAGAGTGAATTCTGAGAAATCCTTGTGTTCCCCACTTCCCGCGTACACTTAGCGACACGCTCGCTCTCTTTGACACCTAGTACATTCAAATTCTAAAGATTACATACTAAATTTGACTCTACACGCCATCATCAGATAGAGCACTAAACCAGTCAGTCATGCCACCATAGTAAAGTTTTCGTCTAAATAACGCTGGAGCGGAGTACCTACTGTCACTTGCACTATAGGTACACAAGTTCTGAGAAGTTAAAGCCCCGGGAACCCCACGTGTGAATTACAGGGGCTTTAATGAGATACTACAAGTACCTGATTACTGTAGGGCTTTTGACGTGAGCTTAAAGTTAAATTTCTATTTCTATCTTGCAGTAGGTAATTCAGGTTTATATTTATATAGAGGATGGTGTTGTGTTAAATTTTACCTGATCAAAAGATATTATTATATGCAAATATTATATGGAGAATGGAGTGCCTTGACACTAGGATTCTTTGTCTGTCCTTCTAATTGGAAAAATGAGTACTTTAATCGTTATAGTAGTTGAAGTAAATTAAGTTTGAAGGTAGTTTGAGGCTAGTCGTGACACAGGAGCACACGCGACTGTAAACGCGACAGGTTGCGGGTTCGATGCTAACTCGAGGAAAATTTAAAAATAATTTGAATTTAATTTCCTCGTTTCGGTAAGGAGGCAAATCATGGCGTTAAGTTTCGTCTCTCAACATGCAATGCCTCCAGAATTTGGCGGAGTGGGGAACAGAGATGTCTTAATGGGAACGGGAACTACCTTTTAATGTACGGGATACAGTGGGAAGCTAAAAAAACCATAAAATACTATATTTCATATATTATTTATATATAAATATATTTGGATTATTGTGGACCGTGTCGTTGAGACAACCTTCACCCGTATACTTTTGTTTTAAATAGTGTTTATGCAATAATAGTACTTTACTTTAAAACGTACATACTGGATTTTGTAACAATCCCTGCTCTCTCTACTTTCCGCTGAACTCTAGAGACATTGCATGTTGAAGGGCGGAACTTAACGCCACTTTTTGCCTCGTTACTAGAGCAAAGAAATGGAAATGTAAAAAAAATCATTTCTTCGAGCGAAAATCCTGGCCTGGCCTGGCCTTCATACATACAATATAGCCAATTTATTTATCATCCCTCCGTCTTGCAAGTAATGCACAGTACACCAGGACAATCGTTCCAAGGATCACCTGTCCGGGAGTCCCGAGCACCATTTGTTAGTGTCACCGTCGCCGGGAATACGAAAAGCAGCCATTGTCCGCATGTCGGGGCCGCCTTCATTTTTAAACTTCAAAAAGGGATTCTCCTTATCCTATTTTCTGCTGTTGGATACTCCAGTACGTACGATAAATTAGCCAGGTGCAACTGGGAGCTGGGATTTTTAGATCCGTGAATATAAACAACATGTGCTCAAGGAAAATAATAAGGATAAAATATTATTTGTGTAGTTAAATATAGGGTGTTGTTTATTGCGGACCGCCATGTATTATTATTTGAATAATAATTATGATTAATAATTTTAAGAAAACGTATAAAAATTTGAGCGCAGCGGGATTTGAACCTGCGCCTCTTGAAAACCGTCCAAGCTCTCTCATTAAGGTACGTCGGAATTCTTATACGCTTGTTACAACTTATTTATATAGTTAGGTTTTTAAAAATTTCCTCTACCCAAAGATAATTGCTAAGAATTATCATTTGGCAAAAGATAATGCTATTTATTAAATTATTCCACTTTTTGGAAAGAAAATACTATGTAGAAAACGTACAAACGTTTAAGTGTAGCGGGATTTGAGCCCGTGTCTTTTGGAAACCGCTCAACCGCGCTACTTTCAGATTTTTATACTTTACGTAAATTGTTAGGATTGTTGAAAATTCCATCGAACGTACATTTTAGAAAAAAAATATTATATTTTTATTCTCTCAGGTAATTATTCATTATTATATATATTAGTTCGCGCACACTGTTAAAAAAAGAGATAATAAACACTTAATGCACTGTATTCTAAAATGATAAAACAACGTTTCTTTATAACACAAAGCGAACATTCACAAAAATTTCATTACAATGATCGCGAAAATGATTCACGGCCGCCTGTGCTGTTGTGACGCAACGGTGAAAGTAAATTGAATGTTTCCATTCTGTGTTACACTCTTTGACTTTCGATAATGTGAGCGCGAGAGGTATTTGATATGTTTAATGTATATTTAAAAATAAAATAAAATCAGCTTCACGCGCTGTCCCGCACACAGCAGGGTAGACAGAGGGAAACTAGTGTTAAGACACTCCGTTCCACATCTTCCGCCGAGCTTTGTAGGCATTGCGTGTTGAGTGGCGGAACTCGACGCCGCGCTTTGCCACACCAGAGCGCAGAAATGAAAATTTTAATGTAAATAAATATTGCGTTTCCGAAGATCGAACCCGAAACAGTGATTTTACAGTCACACTTTGTGCCTCTGCACCACGAATGGTCTCAATATATGTATCTATATAATGTATACTTATACCTATCATTATTTTTATGATTGTTTTTAATGTTACTCGGATACTAAGTGGTTTTAAGAAAACGTATTTTTTTCCTTACGTTATTAAGGTTTCGTACGTCAAAAATTATTATAGGATGACGTTGTTTTCTGTCTGTCAGGACCATTTGTCTTAAATTAATAGCATATATTTAGGTCCATGGTCCATGGAAGCACGGAAGAAAATTAAGCTTCTCAGTCAAAGCAATCAAAAGACACGAGATTTTGGCAACGATTTCGCTGCATTTTGTATGAGATTCATGGAGTAATAAAGTCATAAAAACCTATGGATTACTTTCAGTGGACCTACAGTTTTAAAATTTGGCACGAAGAACTTACAATATAAATAAAGGAAAAATACAAAAAGTGATTGTTTGTAGGTAATTTCATAGAAAAATGTGCCGCAAGCTCAAGTTTGTCAATTTTTATAAGTTGTAATTAAGTTTCTACTTCCCGTTACTTACGTACTTCCCGTTGATCTACACCTTTTCTGAAATTGGTACAGAAGCTTCGATGGGGGAGTCCAGTTTGGATTTAACTGTATTTTTTTTAACTGACTAACCAAGAATACGTATTGTACAGAATTTGCAGAGATAACCTTATGTATATATTATCATTTTTACCTATTCGACTTTCCTCAAATCTTAGAAATTCCGCAAATCTACATGTGAATCCCCGATTTCGAGGAGTCGAGGAAATACCTACGTTATAAATACAAATATTTCCCCGTAGTTATTAAAATCCATAATAATTGTTGAAGTTTCAATATGGTAAACGGCGACCGATAATGCCCTTAGAGAAGTTAGATAAGTATTGTTGTGGAACTCAACCCTGCAGGTTGCCTTGTCGAAAGTATGTCTATATACGTGATTGACATATAAACATTGGCATTGGTATTTAGAAGAATTCGTCGTATACGATCAATAAAAATATATTTTTTTAATTTATTTTATTTCTTGGCTTTAGTTATGAGACAAAGCGCGGCGTTGACTTCCACTCAACACGCAGTGCCTGCAAAATTCCGGAAAATGGGGAACGACGTAAGCTTCCCTCTGCCTACCGTGCTGTGTGCGGGATACAGCTTGAATCTGATAAAGTTACATTTTTTTTTCTCCTAAACGTGCCATCATCGTTATCTTAAGAATCTTAAGCTCTCTCTAAGTCCTTACCATTCCACCCCACACGTTTCTTCCAAAATATCTCATTTTAATAAGCCCGCTCAGAACTGCGAGTCGAATAGTTCTTTATTGTATGAAACATACGAAACTATTAAGAGCGGGTGTGTAAAGTGTTCGCACCGAAAACTTCTGATACAACGCGATAATTAATAAAGTTTCAACCTATAATATGTACGATGCGGTCTAAATTGGCAAATATTTGGAAGATTCTTGTCTATGTCTATGTGTATGTATTTCATAATTAAAAAGTATTAGTAACGAAAATTTGTTGTATTATGCATTTTATACACGGTTATAACTAACGTTTCATGTTTTTCATTTTATATTCTACTAAGGCTGTGGTGGTTCAGTAAGAAAGCTCTTGATTATAAAAGTGTTGATGATTCACACTCTACTCGAAGGGGTATGTAAATTATTTTAATTTCTGGGCGCTTATTAGAATTAAATTAATTCAAGAAACGTCTTGAATTCGACTGCAACGTGGTTTGGCGAGAAATATGAAGATTTTACTCGGTTTCCTTAGTACTCCAGCATCAGATCATGGCGTGGTAGCAACCAGGGTCCTTGCAAAGTACGCCAGGGTCTTTCAATTAAAAAAGAATTCATGGTACTCACGAGTACTCGTACATAATAAAATATAATTGACGAATTCAGAAAATGGAAAATGTTTTTTTTTTTGAAACTGGTTAAAAATGGTGGCGGGTGTGACTACATCTGAGTGACCACTATCTGGGTTAGAACAAAATGTTGTGTCATACGTAAAAAGTCATCTTAATGAATAGATAATTGAAAGATCATTATTATTGAATACTTCGTTAAGTTAGTTACAATAAGATAAAATAACTTAATAACGTTAAAAAACCTAATAGATGTTAAATGGCTGATTGCTATGACGCTACAAATTGCAGCAGCGATTGTGGATAATATATTGGATGAGAATGGAGACAGATTGAATTGGACCTATCGCTGCATAGCTAAATCATCAAAGCGAGCATGGCCAGATACGGCAATTTGGAGACCCTCAAGTCGCAGGAGGACGCCATGTCTCTTCGTCATAATTACTTTTGTTACCCGACTGTGCGAACCAAAGGAGTGTATTGTGTTTATGTTAGTTGTTGAGATGATTAATCAAGAGACGAGTTAACTGTTGCAGTTATTTAAATTTAAATGACAATATTTCTTATGTTACTTTTATGTATATACATTTATATCTAATGTTTTAAGTTTTATGTTCATGCAATACGTTATTATAACTTTAATTGCTAACTGTTATTGGTTTATAAGTACTATTTGTATTAATTGGTATTACAATATTATATCGTGGTGCAGGGGCTACAGGTTTGTAACTGTAAACACGAAAAGCCTCCAGAATTCGGTGGAAAATGGGGAACAGAGTGTATTAACACTAGGTTCCCTCTACCTACCCTGCGGGATACAGCGTGAAGTTGAAGAAAAAAACAAAAAAGTAAGGAAGCAGGAAGTTGGTACCTAATTAATTATATTTTAAATGTTATAAATTTTTATCTATATGCTACATGAAATAACCTGATATTTTATATCGAATTGCATAATCTATAACGTGTTTATAAATATTTTCATACGTTATTATAGATGCGACTAGTCGGCCTTGAAACGTCAACCGTTCACGCCCCAGTTGGTGCACGCGAGCGCCCGTGTGGGAAAATTGTACGCGTTACAGTGGGCACCAAAGAACTGAAAGATTACAGAGTTTACAATATATGATTGTATAATTATAAAATAAATAAATCAGTATCGCCTAGTGTTAAGACACACCGTCCTCTGCTTTCCGCCGAATTCTGGAGGCGTTGAGTGTCAAGTGGCGGATGTCAACGCCGCCCTTTGCCTCCGACCAGAGCGAAGAAATGAAAATATAAATTTAAATAAATATTTCATTTCCTCGAATGGGGATCGAATCCACAACCAGTCGATTTTACAGTTACACTTTGTGCCCCTGCGCCACGACTGGCCTCAATCAATGGTAAATTTATAGGTAAATAATATGAAAAAGTTGCGATTTTTTTTCAACTTTTCTTGACATCGGACGAAATTTGAACATTTAAATTCGCTTGATGTTTGCACAGAAAATGGCTGAAACGATGAATCCCGCAAATTAGCATTAGCAGTATAGGCAGAGGAAATAAAAGAGCGAAGAAATGAAAACAATTTCCTCTCCGCTTGGAAATCGAACCCAGAATCGTCGCGTTTGCAGTCAGATGTTGTGCCTCTCTCTTGGCCGATTATTTGTAGTTTGTACAGTAGGTACTAGAATTACTTATTAAAACACGATTTTCCTTCGATTTTTCAGTTCGGTTAGAGTTAAGACAAAAAATATTTATCTATACAATAAAAGTATAAATACAAGTGAATCAGAGTTTGCTAGTGTTTAAATTAATATACTATTTTATTTATTACTAAGAGACTAACGTTACTTTAAATCCTATATTAACAACCACAATTAGCCGAACACAGTTTATTTGTATTTGTTTGGAAAACCGCAGTATGAATCACTTGTTATTGTCACAAATTAAATTATTATTTTCAATTTTCTATAATATGCCATATTTTTGCTAATGTTCCAAGTATTTATTATTTGTTTTAAAAAAAAGATAACATGTTTATTACGAGCCCAAATTCCTTCAATTGATCTTCCTCTCTGATCAAGTCAATTTTTTTTTATTTGTGTTTTTTTTTCTCCTTATAGTGATAGCATAATATTTTAAATAATACCATTTTTTATTTGTCCTCACTCGACACGCCATATCTGATAAACGGCTAGAAAGTGAAAAACGGAGTGTGTTAATATTGGCTCTTCTAAAATAAAATAATAATTATCTTTATTTCAGACTTTTTAGATCCATATAATTTTTGTTATTATATATTAGCTTAACCTATGTTAGTACATAATTATTATAATTAATTATTTACGATCTATTGAGTTCATATGTATCTATATCATTCCAGTGCCTCCATAGGGGATTTTCCATTTTACATGCCAATATGCTGAGGAGAGTGTTAGTGCTAGTATGTACGTAAATATTACATAATAACTCCGAAGGCGATTGATTGAACGCTCTGAATGAATTAAAACCTTCTCATTGAGACCTATAAGTTCATTATACTCCAAAAATCTAAAAAAACAGCTAGTTATATCTATCCTTCATATATTATTAAAATTCAAAATATAAAAATATTTAATTTTGCAAAAATATCACCCGTTCGTATATATTTCAGGTATGAGCTTGAGCTTTTATAGCTCGCTATAATAAAATATTCTTTTTCTGCCAATGTTACATTCAAAATGTGAAGTGGTCAAAATTCAGAACGGGGTCGAGTACGGATACGCGGAGTTCGTCAATATTACCATGTAAATATGCCGGTGAGCTCTTAAACTATAAAAAATTTAATTAAATCAGTGTCACGCTGCAACCCGCACACAGTAGGGTAGGCAGAGGGAACCTAGTGTTAAGAGACTCCGTTCCCCACTTTTCGCCCTGTTCTGGAGGTATTACGTGTTGAGTGGCGGAACTATACTTAAATTATATTTAAAGATCTTTTTCTTCTCTAGTTATTATAAATTAGTAAACATAGGAAAATTAATGAAAAATTGTTAAGTTTAAAACTAGTTATTGTAGAGCTTAGTTTAAATTAAACTCAATATACAGTATACAATAATATTGAGTAATACGATTCAAAGATCCAATGTAAACCGGATTACAACTGCCTGGTAAATTCAAATGCTTCGCGCAAATAGCCCCAGAGTCCGGGGCCAGCGGCATTATGACAGTGACGAGTTTAATCGAAAAACAAACGGAGCATAAACGTCCCCATAACGAACGCTAGGTTAACATAACTTTCCTGGAATATCTATATCTAACCGCGTGTCGTGCGATTGAAATACAAACCGATTGAAATTGTCGATCGGATTCAAATTTACAGTACAATAGTATTTGATTTCGCTCTGATGCTTCATTTTTTTTTGGTTTTCGTGTTTTGATTGTGGGTAATGTTTGTTTTTTCACAGTTTTTTTAATATATACTTTACTAATGTTTCTATTTTTTCTGTTCTTTTCAGGTAAGCTTTTGGATTCAAAGACAGACACGGACTATATGTAGTATAGGTAATCTTAAATCTAAGACGTTTCATCTCTATCCGATCACCCGTATGATCCGAACGAGAAGTCTCCGTGCAATAAGTGCCACCATCAGTGCGACGTTATTGCGAACAAAATACAATAAAATAGAAAGCCTTTCGTACTGGCGCCCGTTATTTGGAAGAAATCGAGCCGTCTTCTTTCGGGTAACCGATGAGATCGCGTTGATCGTGAAATGAGAAATTGTTAGCGAGAAATTTCTCAACCAATTGTCGTGTATTTTGTTTTATTAAAATATATTTGTTGTAGTTCGTAGTAAATCTTAGTTTCACTCTGTATCCTGCATGTGATAGGATAGGCCGAGAGAGTTCTAGTGTTAAGACACTCCGCTCCTCACTTTCAGCTCACCGTGTTCAGTGGCGTAACTTGACTGAATTCAACTTGGCACCAAAGCAGAATATAGCTTGACGCTGAGCGAAGAATTGATAATATTAAAAATTTTATTTCCTCTAGCGGGAATCAAACCCACAACTTGTCGCGTTTGCAGCCACATGCTTGTGCCTTTGGGCTACCACTGCCCTCAATTTTTAGTAAATCTAATCTTAAAAAATACACAATACAAAGGAAACGATTTTAGTTTAAGACTTATTTTCATCGATGTTTTCATACTATAATAATATAAAATTCCATCAAACAATTTACACTTGTAAAGGCGTTAAGCACTAGTTCACCACCACAAATATGATACACGTGATACTTCCCACGAGAGTCGATTCCATTTAACTAAAGCTGCCGGAGCCCCGGGGTAACTTGTTGAAACATTTAATATAATAGCGGCTTTAACTTCTTGGATACTCGGTTGTGGGAAGTACTTCCTTAAATTACGACCGTTAAGTCTTTTTGGATACTTCGGGGGCCTCTCTTTCTATAAATTATACTGGATAGTGGATTTTGTATCAGCTTTACACTGTATCCTGCTTGTGGCGGGGTATTCAGAGGGAGATGACCACAGCGAAGTTTATTTCATAAACTGGGAATCGAATCCACAACCTGTCGCATAATATAACGTCTCCCGCATGAGCCCTATGCGTCACGAGTGACCTATATTATTTTAAAAATATTAATATTAATAAAAATTTTAATATTAATCAAGTATGGCACACAAAATTGATATATTTACATATATTTATTACGTGATTCATGTTGTGTAATACTCGATCAGTATTACAGTGTTATACACAACCTGTGTGCATATAGATGGGCATGAGCGAAAGTGGTGTGCCCAGATCGCGACAGCTTTTTGTCTTGAGCTTGCTGTGTTACGTGGTATGGGCTTGTCTTGTCTTAATTAAAATTGTCTTTTTTCTCCGTATTGATTATAGGTTATTTAGTATTAGGTTTAATGTGAAACGTTAAAACGTGAATACTTTCCTTGAGTACATGTTGAGTATCGCATCAGTGTATCAGGGTGGAGGAAATAAAATATTAATAAATAATAATTCATTTCACCGAGTTGAACCCACAGCCGTCGCATTTATAATCCCACGTTTGAGATCTCACGACGATTTTTTATTTAAAATTTGCAGTTAAATAATAAACGAAGCAAATTATTATTTAAATGCTAGTTTTATAGAAAAAACTAAACATAGATATTTTCCATATATATACATCTATAATATCTTATGTTGACAAAGAATTTCATGTAACAGGATTATAATATTACGTGTGACTTAACGCTAATCACATTAAGCAAAGTGAGCTTTGAAATATACTGTTTTCAACGTAGTGGATATACGAGAAATGTCGCAATATATCATTTCTTTGTTTCAATTTTCAAGTTTTTTTTTAGCTTCACGCTGTATCCCGCACACAACAGGGTAGGCAGAGGGAGCCTAGTGTTAAGCTGTTTCCCATTTGTGTTAAGTTGCGGGACTCAATGCCGCGCTTTGCCTCAACACTAGAGCGAAAACATGAAAATATTAAATATTACATTTCCTCCAATGGGAATCGAGCCTTAAACCATTCGCGTTTACCTTGCGTTTACATGCTTGTGCTCCTGCGCCCATGCTAGTACCCCTGCGCCACGACTAGCCTCAAATTTCTAAAGTATAGAATATCAGTAAATGGATTTAATTAAAAAAAAAACAATAAATTAGCTTCACGCTGTATCCCGCATAAGACACTCCTTTGACCACTTTCCGTCGAGTTCTGCAGGCTTTGCGTGTTGATAGGCGGAACTCATCGCCGCGCTTTGCCTCGACACCAGAGCGAAGAAATGGAAATATAAATTTAAATAAACGTTTCATTTCCTCGAGTAGGAATCGAACTCACAACCAGTCACGTTTACAATCATACTTTGTGTCCATTGCGCCACTACGGGCCTTTTAATATTCAACACATACATTCATATATAGTAGTTTCACACAAAAGGCAAATACATTCATCTATTTTTTTCCTGTCTGCCGTATCGTTAAGAGCCAGACGTATGGTATAAATAGCGCTTGTAGTGTATTTGAATTACAAACTCCTTTAAAAGTCAAGACTCGACTTGGTAATTTATTGCTATTCAACATAAGTCCTGAGTTGTTTGATTTTTTATTAACTCATTTACTTAATTTAGATTATTTTTTACTTTCACTGACGCGTATGTTTGTATTTTGATGTATGTATGTATGGTTTACACATATTTTTTTTTTATTGTTGAGAAATTGTTTTTCTTTTTTCGATTTTCTTTTCAGTATATGTATTTATTTTTATGATATTCTATTGTTACATAGGGAGTCACTCTTTGGATAGATTCTATCTCTTTCATTTTATCGCATTGGTAGTATAGAAAAATACAAAAAGCGCTGACATTTTTTTTCTATTGTAAACTAACGCGGGGGAATCAAAACAGTTTTTTTTTTCAATTCTAATCATTAAATAGATAAGTGTAGCAATATTACTACTCAGTACTGACATATAAATATATTTTTAATTGGAATCTTCATTAATTCTTCTTATTAGTATTTATAGAAGTGCATACTTAAAGAATCAATATATTGTTGAACATAAATCCGATCCCCACTTGAGTGGGGGAGATGAAATATTTATTTAGATTTATATTTCTATTTCTTCGTTGTGGTGTCGAGGCAAAGCGAAGCGTTGAGTTCCGCTACTCAACACGCAATATCTCCCTAATTCGGTGGAAAGTGGGGAACGGAGTGTCTTAACTCTACGTTCCCTCTGCCTAGCCTGTTATGTGCGAAATACAGCGTGAAGCTGATACCGATAATATTTTTTTGTAAAATCATCTTACTGTAATTTCAATATCGTTTATATTGATTTCATATATTTTGTCATGTTAAGTAACACTTAAATCTAATCGAGCTTTTATAAACCCAATTATATTACCGTATACGGGTTCCTTATCTCGCCAAGACATTTGTATATTGTAGAATAGAATATCCATATCTGCCCACCGCCTTACATTCCGTTTATTGGGTTGTGAATACTCGACCCTCAAAGTAGGATATCACAATAGTGTCAGGTAGCTGACACCTTGTTAGAGGGATCGTCCTTTTGAATTTTGACGTCATTGTTGAGATGGGTCGCCGGTGACTCGGTTACAGGCGCTCTTCTCTCAGACAAATGGGATTTCTAATTGAAATTGTACATCATCCATCCATCCCGGTGCCGTCTGTCCGGATGAAGTCCAAGAGGCTAATTATAGCCTCGGCGCTTTTAAATTGTAAACTTGGCCTCTCAAAACTTTCAGTTCATGCCCGACGTGAATGAACGTTTATTAATAGTAGTTAAGTGGTTATCGCAATTTTCTGGAAATAAATTTGATTTATTTTATGGAGTTGATAGTGTCTACTGTTGTTTTAACTTAAATAAAATAGTATTAAGAGAATGTTGGTGAATGTTTTGTGTAAATATTTGTGAATGATGTATTTGTTTTTTCATAATCTTTTATTTATACCGTTTTAGACGTTTAGCACTCTAGGTAAAATGAATATAGTATTTTAGTGATACTAATTTAGTGTTAAGGTTTATATTGTTATAATGAACGCATTGCATGGCAGAACCTAACGACTCTATCTTATGATTTAATTTGTGTAATCGAACCCAAAACCACCCAAAACCACGACTGTAGGTACACTGTATAGTGAAACATTTGCCATTCTTAGAGATTGTTGAAAGCAGTAAAACTTTGCAACGTAATCTCTTATTAGTACCGTAAGTTCTAAGTTATAGTTAATAATAACAACATTTTAATGGATTAAAGTGATGTTCCCTTACGTACAACACTAGTTGTCAGTGGCCAAACGTCTCTCAGCACCAGCACCAACAAAGAAATGGACTCGATTTTTCTCCGGGAAACACAATTAGAACGGACACATTTCTCGTTAACGTCTGTCCGTGTGTGGTGCAACAATTGAGAATCCTTTTGGATTTCATTAATAAAGCTTCAGTATCCTCGTAATGGTTCCTCGTGTTCTGCACTTTTAATGCATCGTTTTGCTTCGGCACGCTCCTCGTAATTATATTTTTATGATTTATACTATTTTCGTTATTCTATTAATAATTGTTTTCTTGTTGTTGCAATAGGTTGAACCGAATGTTTTTATTTGTAATGTCGATTTTTATATATATAAACTTGTGTTTTATTATTGAGGCCGTCGTGGCGCAGCAGCACAAGTGCATTCGTGTCCTACTTAGGGGAATAAAATATTGAATATTTTTATTTCCTCGCTTTGGCAACGTTCCGCGATTCAGTACACCATGCGTTAAGAATTCGGCAAACAGTTGAAAACGGAAGTGTCTCAATAAGGAATGGTGTCTTAATACTAAATTTCGAGGTTCCCTTTGCCTACCCTGCTATGTGCGGGATACAGGACGAAGAAACAGACTAAAAGAAACGTGTTTTATTATTACAACAATATTATAATCAATTCAAGTTCCCAAATACTAAACAAACGCCTTTCTAATACCATCTATTCCTGGCCCAAGCTGGTCGGCAGATTTCGTAATTGTTGGATAAGGCTTTATCCTATAGTTACGCTCGTTAGCGATCAGAAGTTGCAGACTGTGTAAACGTTGGTTGGCAAATCGTCGTGGAATTCACAACTTGCGCAAACCCGAACGGTTCCAATATATGCATGTATGTATGACTATTGGCGAACGGAATATTAGGCTTAGAATGGAACATGAGTTATTGAAATCCGTTAACGGATTATAGTTTCCGTTAAATATGTTTTTGTTTTGGAGCTTAGATACTTATATATTATGTTACTTGGTTTGTATTCTTTTAAGGTTTACTTTATAAACAGCCGAATTTAAAAATTACTTTTAATACATTTAATTATGTGGAATTCTTTTAATTTTTTCATAGATTAAATAATTTGCAGGACAGTCTACAAAATATAGATATATTATCTATAGGCTGTTTTTAAGTATCGTATTGATTTTGACATTGTAAGTAAATATGTAAATAATGCACTACCAAACTAAATAATTACTTTTTTTTACCTGCACGCTTTAGCTCTTGCGGAGTCGGCAAAGAGAATGGAGTGACTAACGTTACGGTCTCTGCGTACCTCTTTCGTCTCTTCCAATGTAATTAACTTCCTCATACATCCTCCATCTCTACTCTTACATTTCACGTAGCTATTTGTAGCGCCGTCCTCCACTTCCCGCCATTCCGGATATTGGGTGGCGGTCCCCAACGCCACAATTGTCCCCACTCCACACACACACACAGACACACTAAATAATGATATCCGCAAATTATCATATAATTAACTTTTATCACATCAAAATTTTGCCTTTTACATTTATACTCAGCATATTAAACAACGGACGCAACATTTACGGGAAGCCCAATCGTAGCTTTCATGAAATAATTAGTAGGATTATGCTCTCGCTTTAATTTCCATTGTTTTGTGTGTAAATAAAAAAGCTAAAGTAATTTTACGTGTTTTCTCGAATAGTAGAGTGTACCAGGATAACTTACGGCTGACACGCCATTCCCCGCTGGAATTTTTGTGTGTCAAGTAGCGGAATTCAACGCCGCATTTTGTGTATCAGTGGGAAGAAATGAAAATGGTAATTACAGTCAGACGCTATCACACTGCGCCAAGATGATCTTTCGTGTAATTTTTTTTCACACTGCGGGTTACCCGCATGTAGCAGTTTAAGCAGATGTAGCCTAGTATCAAGACATTACGGAAATTGAGAACTTTCCGATGAATTTTGGAAACATCACGTGTTGAGTTGCGAAACTCAACGCCGCGCTTTGCTTCGACACCAGAGCGAAGAAATGAACATACCGCACTTCTAGCCCTGCGCCACGACTGGCCTCATTTTTTTGTTTTATGAAGACGAAGACCATTTTAAAGACCATACCCTCCCTGGTCTCCGTATTACAATTTCCCAGTTCTGTATTCATTCAACGTTTTGAATAATGCAAAAGGATTATTTGACTGTATAAATGCATTATGCGTTTCAAACATCACTTTTTTTTTGTTTTGGTTCGTGTCCATATATCTGAACAATTAATTCTCTTTTATTGTTACGTTCGTAATATTGAAATTTAGGCGAGTTAGATGGAGTGGTGTTGTTTTTTTTTATTTCGTTTTCCATTTTTGTTTTCCATTTCCATTTCGTACATTGTAATCCATTTATCAACGGTCGAGCCATTTAATCTATCCGACATGAGAGCGTGAAATATTTTTGATTGTAAAGCTGACTTCATACGTAACGTATCACAAAAAAATTGCGTTAAATATATTTAATGTGGTTTTTTAGTTTTACATTTTGTATAATAATTTTGTTTTTATATATATAAAGAAGTTCGGATTATGGTTTGGGTAATGATTAGGATTATTTTTTGCGTCGTTTCGATGTGTCTGAATGCCCCCTTATAATAGTCGTAACGAGAGTTTTTTTTTAGGCTGACATGTAGTTTTATAAATGACCGCACTCCAAAATTTAGTGTCCATTTCAAAAATCAAACAATTACATTGATATTTACAATGCAAATGAGTTTTCCCTGTTATTTGTTTACCACTATTTTTAACCTGAATTTATTATTTATTTTTTTATATGTTTTTTTAGCTTTGCGCTGTATCCCGCACGTAGCAGAATTTCAAAGATGGAGCCTAGTGTTAAGACACTCCGTTTCTCATTAAGTCATTTCCGTCGAATTCTTAAGTTTGCGTGTCGACGCGGAATTTAACGCCGCGCTTTGCGTCCTTATCAGGGCGAGAACATAGGCATATTGATTGTGTTGTTCTTCCGAGCGAAAATCGAATCCACGATCGTCGCGTTTACAGTCGCACACTTATACCTCTGCACTACGAAAGTGTCAGTTAATAAATATTTATTATTATTTGAAACACGTTCCAATACTTAAAAAGGAAAATTGGAGCTAGTGATTTTAAAATATCAAAGCACCTACTTACTACATATGGAAATAAATAGCTCAGTAACTAGTGAAGTTTTCCGAGTTTGCCAAGTAACGATGGCCGTTACGAAACCGGGTCACGATTGTTTTACATAACTGGTATCGTTCAACATCTATACCTGAGCGGTAGGACGGTGAGGGGATGTGTGGTAGGTTTGGCGTATGTTTCTGTATCTTAGCTTTTAGTAATGATTCTGGAGTAGGATGTATGTAAAAAGGGAATTATTTTTTGGAATTTTATCATTATAGTTCGGTGTTGAGTTGCGCCACTCAACACGTAGTGCTTCCTGAATTTGGTGCAAAGTGGGGCGGGAAGTGTCTTAGCTGGACGGAGGTTTTAACAGTAGGTCCCCTTTGCCTGCCTTGCTACGTGCAGAATGCAGCGTAAAGTAAAAAAAACTGTTAGGACCATTGTCATAAGAAAAGAAATGATTTTTTTATAAAAGATATTACAAAAATCTTTGGCCATTTTCAAGTATGGACAAACACACGTCACAGTGGGCTGGTAAACTCATTTTGGTAAATCCTAAGATTTACTGGTAAAATAATATTTTTTAAATAAATAATAACGTATAAGTAATTACAAAAGCGTAAACATATTTACATATATAATATGGATTTCATACAATAAAAAAATATTTCTGCAATCTGTACTTCACAAGTAGGTACGTGACCTAGTTGTAAAGTATTCCACTTTTAAAAATGTATTTTTTATTGCAATTTATATTAAAAGATAACTATAATTTTATAATGATAATGCATTGACATACAGACAAAATTAAAATTGCAGTTCCAGTTCATATTGTAGATGTTATCGATACCTATCGAAATTTTAATAACATATATCCGTTCCGCACTTTCTGCCGGAATTCTGGAGTAGTTGCGTGGGGGAACTCAATACCGCCATTTACCTCGACACCACAGCGAAGATTCATAAATAAATATAATTAAATATTTATTAATACAAAAAACAAAAATAGGTTCGTAGTTGTAAATTATAATTCAACCCAATTAGTAAGGCTAGTTAAGTGTAGTATATTTTTAAATTCAGAATACCATATGGCATGACATGGCAATATGAAAGTTTTTTTACTGTAAATAAATCAATATGAATGAATAAATAATAAAATGTAATAGCGACGATTGTGGACTCGGATCTCTATTAGATGGAATGAGCTGTTTTGATTTCTTTGCTCCAAAGCCATCTTTCTCAAAGTCTTGAGAATTGATTCTCTCAGCATTCTGCTATACGCTATAAAAATATAAAAGCATCGATTTCTAAAGCAAACGCTGATGCTATGACGTAAAGGTCATGTGATAATACGGCTGTGTCGATTGTGCAACTAGTTCACGCCCCGATTGTCTCTCTTATCTGAAACAATGGCAGCCGGGAACCCGCTCGTTAGTTCGCTAAATAAATCAAAACTAATATCAATACTATATTTGAAACTGATGCTAACTAATTGCAATTTATATGACCGATTACATTACCAGTGGCCCGTCCTGGCGCAGTGGTAAGGTGTGACTGTAAACGCGACAGGTTGAGCGTTCGATTCCTACTCTAAGGAATTAAATATTCGATATTTTTGTGTCTTCGCTCTGGTTCTGAGGCAAAGCGCGACGTTTTGTTCCGTCACTCAATACGTAATGCCTCCGGAATTGAGACGGAACTGTCTTAACGGGGACAGAATGTATTAACGCAAGGTTCCCACTCACCCTCTGTCCACCATGCCATGTGCGGGGTACAACGTGAAGCTAAAATAAAAAAAAAAACAATACTATATTCGAAACCAAACGCTGCATAATTCCAATTAATATGACTGAATAAATTTAAATTGTCCGCCTAATCCATAATTATCGACGTAACGTATAGCGACCGCTGTTTATTTGTCCGTTCGTGCGTGACTGTTCTAATTGCGAGTTGCGGCTCTAAACGTTTGTTTGGATTGAATAATTTGGCTTATATGATCTTTTCGTTGGTATATTTACTATTATATACAGTTTTATGAGTTTTTGTTTCAATGTGGCCTTTTGAGTTCTCGATTGTGAGTTCGATGCCTATTCGAGACAATTAAATATTTATTATTTTCATTTCTTACTTTCTTGTTAAGGAAAAAGCTCAGCGCTGAGTTCTGGTGCATTCCATAATTTGGGGAAAATGGGTAATGGAGTATCTTAACACTGGGTGCCCTCTGCTTACCCTGCTTAATATCCCTGTATAATAAATTGAAAGAATTCATCGTTAATTCTTCTTTGTTTTTCAACTTCCCCCTCATTTGAAGAGAACTTTTGTTGTTATTGTATTAAAATAGTTCTACAGAGTTGTAAAATGATAGTAAAATATTTTATCATTAAAATACAAATGATCGAAACGATCATTTTATGTGCATATAATAAAATATATAAATGTCTTTTTTAATGTGCTAATAATTTTCTTAACTATATAGCAGTTACTAGAATAGAAATAGATTAAAATGTTAGTTATATTATAATTTTTAAATATCAATTAATATATGAATTATGAATTTTACTTGACATTTTTAGATAAATACATCTGCATTATAATATCTTGTAGCGTATAATAATTTACGTAAATTTATGTTCAATTCTCACGAAAGCATTTAATAATAAGTAGCATTCAAAACGTAGTCGAACACAGTATTATCGTTTAAAAAATAATAACATGGCACAAAGTGGTTTTTCTTCATAGATTTCCATCAGCGCGGAAAGGTTGGGAATATCGTGTACTAAATTGCCTCCGAGGAGACGTGGCGTAAAGAAAAAAAAACCGGTCAAGTGCGAGTCGCAGTCGCACACAGAGGTTCCGTTTCAATTTCAGGATTGTGGATCAACGCGAAGTACAATTTATGTAGGTTGTTAAACGTAAGTTGATGACTTGATTAAGGAAAACGCAGGAACAAGAACCGCAAAAACTACAAATCTGTATACTAGTCTGTGGCGTCAGCAACTTTATTTTATTTTGTATGAAATTAATTACAATTGTAAGCTTGTAACGGACTATCAGAAAAGTGATCCTATTTGTATCCCGTTTATTCCTCTTGACATACGGAACCCTAAAAAAGAGAAAATAAGGCGACATCCGTCCGCACCGACGGTCATTACGTTAATGCGAGACTAAACTTGATTGATGACAGTGGATCCCCATCCCCACCACCGGCGCCGGAAATTCCGCCGTTCTGTAATTTAATCGTGTAGTAAACCGACACCACGTGGTTTTATTAAGTGTTCGAAGCCTATTTTAACCACTTGATCGTGTCAAAGTTGATCGCTTCTTGTTTGATTTATCGTCATATAAGAATATGGTGTGCTTTTTGTTTTGTGGTAGGCTATTGTAAGTTTGATGCATCGTTTTTTATATGTGCTATAATTAAAAAAAATACAATACACGAGTTTTTATTAAGGTTACACCTTAATAGAGAAAGTGTCTAAAATTAAGTACGGCACTTATTGGACTGACTAAGATTGGACTCTAATACAATAGTATTTTTCTTTAAAAATATAACTTAAAAGCCATTTGTATTACTCAGTGCTTAGTAAAAAGTTATTATACAAAAACTAAATGGTCATTTTTTGTCGCTCACGAGTAACACGGAACTAAGTCAAGAGTCTTAGACAATTAAACACGATCGATTAATTAGTATTTATTACTAAATATGCTTAGAATGTATTTATAATATATTTATATTCATATCTGCCGAATCTATTATTCTGATAGATTATAACGGTTACATATTATTAAGACCGCCTCCTTCATATATTTTACTCAAGTCAATTTGTTCAGTATTTCAATTGAGGCCCTTCGTGGCGCAGAGGCACAAAACACGTGTGATTGCAAAACGACTGGTCGTGGCTGCGATCCCTACTCGAGTAAAATAAAATATTTATTTTATATAAAATGTGTATTTTCATTTCTTCGCTTTGGTGTGCAAAGTGCAAAGCGCAACGTTGAGCTCCGCCACTCAACTCACGCCACTTCTGCGGAATGTTGGCAATGGAGTGTCTTAACACTAGCATCCCTCTGCCTACATCGCCGTGTGCGGGATACAGCGTGAAACTGATTAAGTCAATTTTAGGCACTAATTCATCGCGTTTAGCACAAAACAATAACATTAAAAGATCCTAACCAATATCCCTATTTTAGGAGCACTATGTAATCGTTTGATTGACATAAACCTGTTATTGACCCAATTAATTCTCTAATAGAATGCAGCGGTAATGGCACAATCGTGTTTATACAACACGCGACACCGACTAGCGTATTGTCATCTTGCACAATAGGCACGCTATAGCACCACTAACAAATAATATGTACGTAGATGATTATTATTATTTGTCAATTCTGAAATATGTAATTATATTGTGTATGTAATTTTTAGGACATTGCATGCCGTTGTAGACATGTAGACATACAAGGGCTCGTAATGTCTTAAAAATTTGATGAAGAGTGGGGAACGGAAAGTCTTAACACTGGGTTCTGTTGGGCTAACCTGTTATATGCAGTACGCAGAGTGAAACTACAACAAAGTGTATTAATTAATTAAACAGATATATGATTTATGATCAATAAATTGTTTTTATTTTATTTTTTTTAAAAACCCAATTTTGGGAGACTTTTCTTAATCAGCCAACCTTGGACTTCTGTTTAACCACAAGGCGACACAAAACTTATTCGAATATAAACCTATTAATATATATCGTTCAAAAATTATTTTTTTAAGACAAAATTGAAAATCTTTTCTATATCTCTACCAGCTAATCATAGCTTAATGTTCATACCTGGTAAGAACACGTCGTCCTTGTATCATTTGAGTCTAGTACTAAAGTATGCCATTAGGCAGGATGTGGCCGATCACGTAATCACCATCAGCTTCTATATGACAGAGGCCGAACTATGTATTAGTGAAGTCGTTTAAACACCTTCATTTTTTTTTAGTTAGGTTAAGAACGAATGCTTCAATTTTTTGTTTTAAATTAACATTTTTTTTATAATTTTGTTATGGCAATTTTTGTCTACTTGAATAAAAAAATTAATATACATAGATATTGGATATGTTGAATATGTTTAGATCAATATAATTGACACACAAAAAATTATCTATTTCTATTGTTCTGTTATTACTTATAGTATAAGTTGGTTTGTTATATTAAGAAACGGATTAGCTTAAACAAAAATTGAATAAAATTTCGCACGCTTTGCTCTGCATTCAGCGAAAATAGTAAAGCGAATCGTATACTTTCTATCATAATCACGATTTTAGAGTTTTGTATTGATGTATATGTATTAGGACATCGCTAAATGTTCCATATCATTATTTTTATCTGACTACTATAAAAGGAGGAGATTCGCAATTCCACAGTATTTTTTTTTCATACTTTAAGAACGGTTATGTTGAAGTCTTGTATATTAAACTCCGTGCAATTATTTTGAGCTTACATATTTCTTAGAACGTCAACCTTAAAGGACTTATATTTCTAAAAGCAGTGCTTCTAATTGGACGAAGAAATAAAACTGATTTGCTTTGACTTTTTTAAAAATAAAAATAAAAATTATATCATAATAAGGAAAAAGTCATATTTGATTTTAAAATTTCTTATAAGCTATATATGGAAAAGGGAAATCTGAAAATGAAATAATATACGGCGTGATAAAATAGCCTAGGCCTAGCCTAGCGTAGGTTTGTGTAATGATAATATTTTCTATAGTACATTCTATGAAGGTAAGAAACACCTTAATAGTGGAATGTAATGTCATTTGTATGATAAATAGTTATTTGAAAGAAATCTGTTTATAGTCTACCGTTTAACGGTTAAGTGAAACTTTAACTTTATTAGTTAAAAAATATAAGATTTATCATATGTATAATATTATATAATTATAGATTTTAGGCATTTCTTTTATTAAATGGAAGAATGTCTCTATTGGAGTGTCTTGCCATTAGGTTCTCTATGTCTCTGTCTATGTATCACGCTGTATGTGGTATACAGCGTGTAGCTAAATAAATATAAACTAATTATTTTGGGAAAAATTACTTATAGGTGCGATATTAATATAAAATATTGTTTTAGGACATTTCTTTTATGAAGTAGAAAAAAAACCCTAAATTTGATTAAGTAAATGTATAAATAAGTATATCACACAACTTCCTCTCAAAATTGTTTAATATCAGCCTTCAATTCGTAATGATAATGATATAGTAAAATTTTAGCAAGGTTATTCGCAAATAAATTGGCTTACTGCGAGCTTAACTTGTTTAGGCCAGTTTATTCTTTATCTCCAAAGTAACAGGGACTCTAATGGCGTATAAATTCTATAAAATGGCATCATTAACGTATTGCAAAATATATTTTATGTATGATTTTGTTTTGTTATGCAAACTGCTTAGAACAATTTGGTTAAGATTTTTTCTTTTCTAACGTTTCAACGATTATTCAGTCTCATTGATAGAACTATTTTTCTGCCAAATTCAAAGTGTGCACCACTTTTAATTTGGCAGAAAAATAGTGTTGAATGTATTAATTTGTCTGTGTCTTACAAAATAGTTTTTTAATTATGAACATGTAATGTATGCTTATGAATACTTCATTCAACTTCCTTAAGTTCCCATATTCTAAACGTAACTAAACTTTTATCAAACTTTTTCAAATTCAAGGATTTGATATCGTTTCCAATAAAAAAAGAATAAGCGAAATCGGTTGGTGTGATATTGAGTTCTAGTAAATTTTATATATATATATATATATATATATATATATATATATATATATATATA
>DWAN01000119.1:0-31540 GCA_018230445.1 Heliconius hewitsoni | reverse complement strand
AAGTGGGGAACGGAGGGTCTTAACACTAGGTTCCCTCTGCCTACCCTGCTGTGTGTGGGATACAGCGGGTTGGTGACATGAGCGGTAGGTAAAAATTTGTGTATGAACACTATCTTCGTTTAGTCTATGAACTAGAGAAAGTGAGTACGGAAAAAATGTTCAATGTTTCTTTGACCACCACTATATTAAGGACATAGCAAATTTCTCTTTTGAAACATTGCGTAAATAATGAAATGAAAATATTTATAATATTTTGAAAGAAAAATATTCATGATTGCACCAAATTCATACATAATAAAACATATATTTTGAAATTTCATACACAACGGTGGAATTATCTGTAGAAAAGATCCCATCCAAGCCGTGGAAATAAATAAGTGTAAAATAGCAGGAAAGATAAAAAAACAGTCCAGTGAAATTGAGAAAATAGCAATAATTAACATTAAAAATACATATACGTCTGAATGAGAATTGAACCCACAACCATCGCGTTCACAAATGAATTAATAATACATTTCTATATTATTCTTATTCTCAACCATAAACGTCACAAAAATATTAAAAACCTCATATATTTTCATATAATTTCATTTAATAACATTTCATTTTTATCCGTTTGTCCTTTTTCAACCGCAATCGTTTCTAGCGAGCATACTGTATTACATTTAGTTTTTTCTTTTGATCTGGTCACTTTGAAGTCAATTCACGAAAGCCACATAATATTATGTATTCCCACAGCTCAGAGAGTATCGAGACAGGCTTATTTGTTATTGTATTTGTAATTTTTTTTCAGCTTCACCTTGTTTCCCACGTGTAACAGGCAGAGGGGACCTAGTGTTAAGACACTCCGCTCTCCACTCCTCGAATTCTTGGGATATTGCGTGTTGACGTAGTGATACATCGAAATGATTAACATAATGTAATAAATATCCAATAGACTTCGTTCATAAAGATACAATCTAACACAAAAAATTTTTTCAATACGAAATAGTAGTACCTGAGATTAGCGCGTTTAACTAAACAATTTTTTTTACAGCTTAACGGTGTATCCCGCAAATCGCTACGTGGAGCTAAAATTTTTTTTTCAGATTTACGCCCGCTTATGAAAGGGTAGATAGAGGGCGCCTAGTATTAAGACCAGAGCGAAGAAACGAAAATGTTACATATATTCATCGAATGGAAATCGAACCTACAACATCATCATACAACATCACTCACACACAACAATGTTCATTTGGCCATACAAAACCAAATATCACCGTACACGAGGGCGACTTATCTCGTAAAATCTTAACGAGTGGACAACCCTAAAAGATCTCCAACGATCTTGCCTTTGTCGCCGGAACGTGCTCTAGTGGACGCTCTGGCATTAGTCGTACCGATACATTTAGGATGTTTGATTGTTTATACAACATGTTAAAGGAGTTTTGGGGAGTGAGTGTAAATAGCTAGTGTCTTAAAGATTATATTTTGTTTGATTTAATAATTATGTAAAGATACAATCGCATGATGAATGGTTCAGTCACTCAACACGTATTGTCGCGCAAATCGAATCCACAACCGTCGCGCTTATGTACAGATGCTGTGCCTATACGTCACGACGGTTTTATATAAAATTAAAACCACCTCACAAAGCTAACAAGAGTACTACTCAGCCGACAATTTTTATTTCGAATAAAACATAACAAGATTAATCATTATTATTTAAAATTATAATAATGACAATTAAGAAAAATTATTAATCAACCACTTCATAGATTTTTGATTTATGATATATATTTAAAAATGTATATCATAAATCAAAAATCTATGAAGAGGTTGATTACAGTGGCCGAGGTGAAAGAGGTAAGCAGAGTCCGTAACGTTCTCTGGCTATCCCGCTACGGATAAGGTGTGAAGTGATAAGAAAAATAAAAATTTAGAGGCCGATGAACTTTGATTCTGTTTTCAGTTTCTTCAAAGTATTGCAAGTCATTTATTTTTATTGAAAAATGTAATTGGTTTCGCGTGAATTTTCATAATTATTGCGAGTAACTTACATTTTTTTCCCAATAATACACTTTTTGTTAATATGGTAGGCAAAGGGTACCTAGTGTTAAGTCACTCCATTCCCTCCATTCCTCCATTCTGGAGGCATTGCGTGTAGAGTAGCGGAACTCAACGCCGCGCTTTACCTCGACACCAGAGTGAAGAAATGGAAATATAAATTTAATATATATTTCATTTCCTCAAATGGAAATCGAACTCTTGCGCCAATATTTTTATGTATTTAAAAAAATATTGTTGACACTTATTTATAAGTACATACATAGTAGTATCATAAAATCAATAAAAATCAGATTACATACATTCAAACATAATCTCGATTCTCTCGATCTGTTAACCATCGACGTAACATACAAATATTACGTTAAATCGATAAACATTTAAATAATATTATAAGCAATTAAATTGAATGAGCATCGAGTTATTTAAATCGATTTTCGTAACTCGTAACAGTTCATCGAGCGTCCTCCGCGTTAAGGGCTCTCAAGACTCGAGTAAAAGAGCCGTTTTAGACTTTAATAACACATCATATGGGCCAAGGGTAGATATTTTTAACTTCATGTTCAAATGTAGTTTCGTTTGAGGTGACTGACTAGTGGTAACAAAAAATTTCTATGAAAACTTAAATTTATATTGCTAATTCTTCGCTCTGGTTCGAGGCAAAGCGCGGCATTGAGTTCTGTCACTCAATGTGCGATGCCTTCAGAATTCGGCAGAAAGAGGGGAACAGGGTGTTTTAACACTATGTTCCCTCTGCCTACCCTGCTTTGTGCGGGATTAAGCTGGTCTCGAGTTTTCCTAGTTGGCTTTACAGTCACCCCTGCGCCACGACTGGCTTCATGATATGATTGTGGGTTAATTTTTTTTCTTGGAGCTATATTTATATTTATAATAGTTCTTCTCTCTTTTTTAGCTTCACGCTGTATCCCGTACATAGCAGGGTAGGCAGAGGGATTATGGTACGCTAATTTTAAGACATTTCGTTCCCATTGAGACACTTTTCGCCGAATTTCAGACGCTTGACGTTCTTAGTAGCGGAACTCAACGCCTGATTGTTTTCTTGTAACACAAAATGTGACAGGTTCACTACTCCACAGTAAATTAAAGATTATATAAAGATTAAAATTTCAAACTAGCTCAATGTAACCGTAGATATGGGACACATTCACGTTGTGTATTCGGTAAAAGTACATAATCGAACCCACAACCGTCAAGTTTACATACAGATGCTGTGCCTATGCGTCACAACGGCTTCATATAAAATTAAAACCACCTCACAAAGCTAACAAGAGTACTATCAGCGATTTTTATTTTCATAACAATTATTAATAATTATTACCATTAATAATTATTATTTCATTTAAAATTAATAAAATTAAGGCAAAAAAAAATTACCTAGTATAATATTTAATTAATTTTGTAAATTCGTTGCAGTTCAAACGCTTGTCAAAATCTAGGTTAAGTTCTATGTTTACTATGACCAAGGATTTTTCACTTATAACGGCTCGAAACAAAGAAGTTACTGTGATTTTTTTCTGAAAAGAAGTCGCTTTTAACAAAATATTATGTTTACATAACTTGAATCTTTATTTACCTTTGTTTTGCTAGTTAGAGTTCTCTTTTGCCTTCAAATAACATAATACTGACGTTAAATAACTTTATCTCAAAAGATCGACCACAGCGGTAACGCAAGGCAATGTGATCGGTAACGCAGTGGTTATAAGGGCCATCCAAGTCTTATATTCGCTAGCTATAAACTTGGTTATAAAATTGAAACTGTTTGTGAAGTTAAGATACAATAAACATGCTTGAATCGTTTCGTTTCACCTTGCAATAAAAATATCATAAGATGTAAGTAGAAGAAGACAACAACCTCGAGCAGTAAAAAGTTAGATATTTAGGTACTTGTGGCATTGAAATTTTATGGTTTAATATCGTTATCTCTCATGAATGTAGATGAAAATGCCTTTTTTTGAATAGTTTTCTGTTTTAATTCGTATGTAGAATTTAGATGTGTCTCGATGTGTTTCGATGTAGTTCTAAAATTATGCAACGTACAATATTAAAGGTTTACAAAACAAAATATTTTTCCTGCTGCAATTTCCTACAATTTTGGAACATACTTGATAAATCCATATTTCTCTATAAAGAAGGATGCTTATAGAAAAAACATGAAATTTCAGAAACGGGAAAAAACTTAGTGTTTCCCATTATTCAATATACTACGCAAGCGATGTTGTGAGCTGCAGCTAGCTCTATGTACTTGCATACGCTGCATGAATTTTAAATCTTAGAATGTAATATAACATATTTTCCCTTATCGATAAGAATTTCAATAAATCCTTTAGTTCTACCTTATAATCCTCAAGGAACCTAAATACCAAATTTCCTAAATCTAATATGCCGTAATCCATTTTTTTTTAAACATTTTTAAAGTGTTAATCCACACTTAGGAAAGATAAATACTTATTTAGAAAACGCCTTAATCTAGTCCAATTACGGCTCTGCATTGTCCGTTACTAAGTAACGCAAGAGTATACATAATAATAAATAATACTATACCTTATACTTATAGACAGATAGATTAAATATCAATAATCGATAACATTTCAACTACAAAAAACAATCCTAACAAACAGCCTAAAAAGAAACAAAGCAAACAAATTAATCTTATGAAATATGATAAAACATATATAATAATTGAAAAAAATATAAAACATAGATAATAAAAAGCTAGAAAATTATATAAAGCCACTGCATAATACAAAGCGTATATCATTCGCAATGGGCGTGCGGTCTTTGGGCCACTTCGCTCTAAATCACAACTAATGGAATGGGAGCCAATCGCCCGCATTTATAATTATTACGTACATATTCCGCATCGGTATGTGCTTGGTTGTATGAAATGTGGAGGTTTTGAGAGATTCAATTATTATTATTATTATTAATTTTGTTTACATTTTGATAACTTTAGGCATTGGGGCCAGTCGTAGCGTAAACGTGACAGCTTGTGAGTTCGATTCCAACTTGGCGAAATTAAATATTTAATATTTACATTTTCTCGCTCTGGTAACAAGGCGAAGCGTATTGAATAAGTACTAGGTTCTCAGATTTTTTCTGTTTTCCATGCTATGTGCGGGATACAGCGTGAAGTAAAAAAAAGTATTATTATTGAGCTTATGGGTGTAATTGTAACTCGGAGAAATGATAATATTTTCATTTCTTCGCTCTGGCAAGTCAAATCGCGGAGTTGGGTTCCTCCATCTAACATGTAATGTCTTGAGTTTGGGCAGTAAGTAGGAGGTAAAACGAAAAGCCAAAAATGTAAAAAGTAACTAAGTAACCAATGTAATGTTAAATCATTAATCAACAATCATCAAAATGCAATGTGTAAAAATTTTTTAATGTTTTTTTTTTTCAGGTAAGTCTCGATCAGTCGATGACACAGCCAAGGAGGACTCATGTCTTACTGGTAGGCCTCACATATTATATTTTTCACGCTTGACTTCTTAATAAATATACGTACATTACATACATAAAGCCTATTATATATTGAATAAATTGATTTTAATTCATATGTACTGAAATTTATAAATTATACATGTTGTAAATACTTTTTTCCATGGCCTTTTATTATTAATGAAACCGTAAATATATAATAATAACTTCTCAAAGGCTTGGTTCTACTTTAATATGAATAATTCATGAAATTTTTAAGCCTTTACACTATTGTTAAAAGGGATAATATTAATAATATTAAAAGTAATATGTGTTTCGAAATGAATATATTTATATCGATATAAATTATTGTTACATTTATATACTATTAAGTTTATCTATGACAGTATCTAATATTGTCTTTTGCCTTATCAAACAGACTGAAAATACTTAGTAAATGTAAACAGCGGTTTTCCTAATTAAAATTTGTACCGACAACCACCGTTTCTCATGATTCTACCTGTTATAGACGATTGTACCATAGCGTTCAAGTCTCATAGTGCTATTTTTATATGTCATATATGCTTATGAAAGAAAAATAGCTTAAAATATAAAAGAGTAAACGACATTTTAAATAAAATCTCATTACAAAATCAAATTCTTACAATCTGTTAATAAAACTGGCGATGTACTCATGAAATTTATATCACACTCGAGTTTTTCGTTGGTAAAATTTATTCGGTGACATTTTTCTTTTGGAAATGGAATGTTTTTTTACGGGTTTTTGTTTTAGACATTTTGAAATGCCCGTGTGACAGTTGGTTTGGAAGTGAACAATAAATTAGGCAAGTACTGGTGTGACGTTGGATTATGTGGTATGTCTACAATTAGATTTATGCAAAAGATTATGTTTCGTGAGACCCTGTTACTTGTTGGCTACATTAGTTAGTATGGGATAACGTTGAATATCGCGTTTATATCTGTAGTTATAAGATTCGTAAGTCTTTTTCTCGCACAGTAGGGTAGAAAAATGAATCTAGTGTTAAATAAAACACTCTATTCAAAAATTGTCATAATTTTTTTAGATACATTAGATATTGAGCGGCGAAACTCAACGCTGCGCTTTGACTAATAGAGCTAAAAGAAAATAAAGTAAGAAAAATAATATAACCATTCTCCTGTTTGTGTTTAATCCAATGTGCAACTACGTCCTCGTGAGCTTCTGTAGGTACTTTCAATATTTATTCTCTTTTATGAAAAAAAAAGTAATGAGACTCAATTATATTTAACGAATCACTCTGATTGTGACTTAAAATTGAAATTGCAAACAAATTCTATATAAAAAAAACATAAATGAATTATTTTATTAACTTTAATTAGGGCTCCAATACTTACTGTCCAATATTTCTGATTAAGTGGAAAATGAGAAGGGACTGAACCTGGTGGTTCATATTTACAGCTAAACCGCATAGTAATTTAACAATGTTCAATAAAAACAGTTAAGTTAAACAATAAAACAATTCATTCGAGGCCAATCAATTGCAATCACGACGGGTTGTGGGTTTGATTTACGTTCGAGAAAATCAAAATATTTGAAATTTTCATTTCTTCTCTCTGACAAAGACGCTAAGTCGAATTCCGACATTCAACATGCAATGTCACCAGAACAGAGTGTCTTAATAGTAAGTTTATAGGCTCCCTCTATCAACCTTGTTACGTGCAGGATATATGGAGCGTGAAGCTAAATATAATTTTAAATTATATTAAATTCACATTAAGTCAGTTCCACTGTGTATCCCGCACACAGAAGAGTAATCAGAGGGAACCTAATGTTAAGACATAATCCCCCATTTTGCGCTGAATTCTGGAAGCGTTGCGTTAAGTGGTGGAACTCAACGCCACGCTTTGCCTCGACACCAGAGCGAAAAAATGGAAGCTAAATAACAATAATACCTATAATCTAAAGATCAATAATATCTATGATGATAAACTTCATGAACAGCCAGGCTCTATATAACTTCAATAACAGAAACCACAAAGTAAGATCCTCATTAAGTGACTCTAGAAGATCAGTTTATAAATTTTATTTATAATATTAACGCGACGAAGAAAAATCTTATTATTTTTTTATGTCAATGTGGTCTTGTATTGAGGACTCTACATAAAGAACATGGATTTGATCCTCGATCGGGGTAAATAATTCTTTACATTACATCGCTCTGGCAGAACTAGACAAAGCGCGGAGTTAAGCTCCACCATTCTACTCGCAATCACTCGGATTTGGTCGGAAAATGTAATATCAACACTCCATTCTCCGCTTTTCGCCCCTACTCGTGGATGAATGGGGACGACGAGAGTTCTTTACTAGGGTTAAAAATAAACGTTGAAAACACATTATCGATACACCCTATTTTAGACTATTTTGAAAATACAATTTCCCATTTTAACCTTTTTATTTTAAACATATTCATTAATCGATATTAAATAGTTATACATAAAATTAATAAAAGCATTGCTAATACAAAATTATTATTGATCATATTATGTAACTTAATAATTAATTATTAATAATAACAAATTAAATAATATTAAAACACAACCGTATTAAATAGTAGGTGTCAGTACCTATATTATCTGTTACAATAGCTTTTATCTTCCTACACTGCTCTGTGGGGAAAAGCGTAAAGCTGCTTTTCGTAATAAGAGTAGGTTGAAAGAGGTTTTCAGAGACGAATTTTCTATCCAACAGAAATAATTCGTTGAGGTTGAGTAGAGAAACCCAAAACCAAACATTTTATTACATCCAACTAAAATAAGGCCAGTCGTGGCGCAGGGGCACAAAGTATTATTGTAAAATCGACTGGTTGTGGGTTCGATCCCCACTCGAGGAAATGAAATATTTATTAATATTTATACTTTCATTTCTTCGCTCTGATGTCGAGGCGAAGCGCGGCGTTGAGTTCCGCCACTCACCACGCAATGCCTGCAGAACTTGGCGGAAAGTGGGGAACGGAGTGTCTCAACACTAGGTTCCCTCTGCCTGCCCTGATGTGTGCGGGATACAGCGTGAAGCTGATTTATTTATTTTATTTCTTTGACTAAAATTTAAACTCAGTATACTAGTACAACAAAACGATAAACATCATACTAGAATACAATTTTTTGAATCAATTACATTAACAAAGGAAGTTAACGGCGGATTGGATTAAACAACTATAGAAATTTTGACAGAAACAAACAAAGTTCTAAGTTGGATTCCCGTTTCAGGGGAATGTGTCGTAAAATTTTGTAATTCACTACCACTTTTTGAAACTTTTTTCCGTCAGTCCAGGCGTTGCGGACTTCCTATATAAACGCGTATGAACATACCGTACAGTATATATTGTAGGAAATAGTTTTTCGTATTAATCGGCATAACGACTTGCCAAGTTATGCATTTTGTTAATAAACTTTTTTTTTGTTGTTATTATAATATTTTTGTGTTCTTTTTTTTGTAATTTGATAAATTATTATGGTGCGTAGACAGGCCAATCGTGGCATGGGTGCAGAAGCGTGTGACTGTAAACGCGACAGGTCCTGGACCGATCGCCCCTGGATGAAATGAAATATTTATTTAAATAGATATACCCATTTCTTCGTTCTGGTGTACAGGTAAAACGCGGCGGAAAGTGGCCCCTTTGTTTCTTGTATAAACCCTTTTTCCCTCTCCCTATCCTGCTGTGTATGAGATACAGCGTGTTGCTTATTTAATTAATACCTACTACATATATTTCACTCAAAATATTGCTGTTTTAACTTGTTCCCAGAACGAGGAAAATGAAAATATTAAATATTTTATATTCTCGGCTGAGAATCGAACTCATAACAGTTTGCGCCATGACTGGCCCCATTAAAAAGAAAAATAGAACAACATTCAAACTAAAAATATAATACATACAAATGAAGAAAAACAACATAAGTATAAAATCAATAAATATCCGTAAGCACGTAAACACTCGAAGGGAACAACGTCTCGATATCATTTATGAAAGTTTGAGTAACTTTCTCTAAGTTACATTCCCTACTTCGTGCCATCATTATGTCGAATCGTGACTGTTCTGATTAATTCATTCAAATGGATACTATTGTTTTAGTCTTGTTCTGGCTTTCGTTACTATTTCGCAATTAAGAACATTATAATATGAATATATTGGCAGTGATATGCATATTAAGGCGGTCTGTGTAAATTTGATGGTCGTGGGTTGGATTTCTACTCGAGGTAATCAGTGTTTTTACCTCATCGCGCTTGTAACGCTCAAAGCGCGTAGTGTTTCGAATTCGGCTGATAGTGGAGAACGGAAATGTCTTAATGGAAACGGAGTATCTTAACAGGTTTGAGCCTTTGGTGTTCTAATACTAGATTATATTATACTTATTTACAACACATAATATACTTACAAAAGATAAAAAAAAATACCTATGAAAATGTTCATTTTACGAAACAAAACACCAGAAATACTCATACATCATTCAGATATTATGCTAAATTGTATTGTGTAGCGCTAAGCGTCACCACATGGCGAAAAGATCCGTTGAATTCTCTTACCTCTCTAACAAGTGTTAGCATATCATAAATATGTTTCATATAATTTAAGAGAAAATGCGCACCGGAAACAGCTGAAATATTACGTAATAATCTACTGTACAAAAATGATATATATCAATTGTAAGTATAGATTTTAACTTTTACACTTCAATTTCACGTTCGTTCACGTGAATTCTAAATTCGTATTTTAACATATATAACTAATCCTATTTTCCGCAGTTTATCTCAATATCGAGACTTTTATATTGAAAATCCAATACTAAATCTTTTATAGAAACCAAAATACACATTTGCATTTGTAAGTTATATTTCTTTCTAGACCATTTGTGCAGACATTCACTCCTTTAGCTACCGCTGTGTAAGATATAAAGCTAAGAACAGCTCGATCTTACATCATTGTATTTAATCCCGGGAGGATCTATATACATTTGTATTGAAAATAGTTGAATAAGCCTTGCTATCGATATCGTAGACTAGTTTTTTTATTCGTGTTCTTATAGAATTGCTTGTACTCTCTCGAGTCCATCTACGTGTTTTCAATATGGATTGGACATACGAGTATGTTTTATATCAAACATAATATGGTCTTCATATTTCGTAGTAAGCATAAATCTAGTTGTTACAATATCAACTTTTTATCAGTTGGGCTTAGTTGTTTGAATACGTAAAGAATTGGAGGTTTAGTGGAAAACTAAACTAAGGGTCTTAATGAGAACAGAGTCTTAATGAGAACAGAATGAGAACTAAGGGTCTTAATGAGAACAGAGTCTCTTAACACTAGGTTCCCATCTGCCTACTCTGCCAAAAAAATACATATTGTTGACAATTAGACTTCGCCATTTCATTTATATTGTAACTATTTAGTGTTTTTGTTACTTTTTTAATATATTCAATTAGACTCAAGTATATATAGCATGTTACATTTATTAGAGTATACATCCCAGTGTGTCACCTTTTCCAAGCGTGGGTGTAACTGCCAAGAATGACGTCACGTTTCAGGGCGATTTACCTAAAATTTTAACTCGCAACACGCCAGCAAGCGAATATCCTCCTTATTATATTCATAATAAGGAGGTAGATTAGGTAGATTTGGAAAGAGGTTAGAATTTTCTAACTTGGTCTCGTTAAGTTAACTTACGTAGAACGATTTGTCCATTGCTGTCCAGGTGAAGGGTCGGGAATCCATTATTTTTAATTAAATTGAGGCAAACATAGGAGTTTATGTGAATAATGAAAATTTAATTTGCAGTATTTACCCTGAGGTTGTTTAAAAATTGCTACTTGAAAGCTTTTCCTTAAAAAATGAGATATAAAGTTCATCTTTTGCATAATAATAGTATCTTTGTATATCGAGAAGAACAATATTTTTTTTGACTACACGCCTACGGGTTCTGTAGCCGTAGATAGTAGGGTAGGCAGAGGGAACTAGGAAATCTAGTATTGAGACATTCTGTTCCTAGTAAGACACTACCGTTCCTAATGTTCCACCAAAGGTTCTACCAATATATATTCCCTGTAAAAATACATTTGAATTTCAAAATTAATAAACATATATTTTTTATATTTTTAAAATGTTATGCCACGTTTAGGAAAAAATACTTATTTAGAAAACGTATAAAAATTTGAACGTAGCGAGGCTCGAACCCAGTTAACCCTTCGAGTCTCAAACTACGTTCAATTTTTTATATGTTTTCGAAAATAGTTACATATATTTTAATTTAGCTTCATTATCAATCTGAAATTACAATTGAATATATAAATGATATACTAAATCCATATGACTGTAGTTTCATTCAAAATAGCACGCCTTTAAATTCGTATTATAATAAGAAATTGCAATAAAACAACGAAAATCGACGCGACTTTACAACTCAGTTACTATCAAGATTATTCTTTTTCAAATTTATCTGCAGCTATGTCACGTGCCACAAACGATAAAGAAAGTTAGGCTATACACCACTTTACCTGGTTAGGTTACGCAAAAATTTTGATACAATGCGTAACTTAACGCTGTATTTGTCTATTTAAGCCCATAGACTCATATCCGCTTGTCACATATTGTTGTTTTATATAATGGTGTTTTATATCACGCTATTATAGACACAGTGGCAAATGAAAATAGAACTTTATAAAAATGATTTTCTTTTTCTTCTATCCTGTTTCCGTCTGTTTATTTCAATTTTGTAGTTATTTATAAATTACAAGACATCCCCAGCACACAACTAATATAAAAAAATACCCAAGAAAATATAACAATTTCAATAAGAATTCAAAAATCTTAAAATTGAATTGAATTGAAACATAAAAATTGCATGTGTATAAAACACACCCCGCACCTATCACTTTAAGCCGGCGAGATTAATTCTTGAAACAGTGCCAACTGAAAACGGTTTTTCTTTCGACTCGATTAATTCTATTGTTGGTTTGAGTTGAGGCTGTACGTGAGTTCATACAATATTATATGCTATTAATCAATTTGTTTCCGTAACAAATTGGTTTGAGAACTTCCAATGCAGTTGTTTCGAAATTTTAGATTTTTACAGGTTTGGATTTATCGGGAAAATTTATCTTAAAGAGAACATTATTTATTCATACCATATCAGCAGAGTAGGCAGAGGGAGTCTAGTGTAAAGACACTCCGCTTCCGGCTTTCCGTCGAATTCTGGAGGCATTGCGTGTCAAGTGGCGGAGATCAACACCACTTATTATTTTTTTATATTTCATTTCATTTTTTGTTGCTCTGCTCTCAGTATTAAATATTTCATTTCCTGAAGGGAAATTTCACTTTCACCATGGAAACAAAGGCGCAGGTTAAAACTAGTTCACAAACCTAAATTCTATACAGTAAAATCCAAACCAATTCTGAGATTTGCATATTTTTCTCCAACTCCGGTATAATCGTCGTGGAACTTACTTCCTTCCATCTAAACAAACCACAACAGCTTAATCAAAGTGAACTCGACCGAACTAAAATAATCAACTTGGCATTTTTAACTTTAACAAAGGATTTTGAACCCTAAACTATGTACATAAGGCGCATTTAACTGTAATTTAAACAACTCCTGGTTACATATTTGCATGTAATATATGACCGTTAACTTTAAAGTTAGCAATGCTTTGTATTAATATTTGAAAGTTTGAGTACGTACTCGTATGGGTTGTTTTCTAGAAGTAAGGGTGGTATTTAGAAAAAAATTTGGGTGTTGAATTATAAGGAAAGGTGAGCACAAATTGATGATTAAAATTCAATTAAATCAGCTTCTTGCGCTCCTGCGTCACGACTGGCTTTTAGATAGATGATATTATCATCTACTGTTATAGCACGCTACTTGATAGAGATCGTTACAGGGCAGGGGCACAGCAAGCGTGCGACTGTAAGCGCGAAGGTTGTGAATTCGAGTTCTTTAAATTTTATATTTTCATTTCCTTACTTTATTAACGAGAAAAATGATGGGATTAAGCTCAAGAATTCAGAGAAAAGTGGGAAAACGAAGTGTCCTAATGGGAACCGGAGGTGCCCTCTGCCTATATGTGTAAAATGAACCAAGAAACTAAATAAAAGAAGTTCTTTTATTCTAATGATGATGAAGTTTAAATTACATATTTGTATAAAATGAAAAACACAGATATGACTAATATTGAAAGCGAAGAGTTCATTTCGATTAAATACAAAAAAAAATATCTACGTAGAGACGATAGAGATCGTGATAACACGTGGGCAAAAAGTTTCACCAAATTCAATGATCAATTGATGATGAAATGTCAAACCAAAACCAAATTAAATTGTGAATGAAATGATAATTACCATAGGCTATATTTTTAGTAAATCTATAAAAGAAGTTGTTTCTTAGAACAATATTCAATTTTAATCTTACCTAATCTAGCTTTCCGGCCCTAATTTTTGCGCATCTGATTCCATATTTTTGTACTCCCGTATTTTCTTATTAAATTGACTCAAACAATATTCTCATTTGTTGTAATATTCAATTAAGCGTTCTAAGAACGCCTCGTTTTTTTACCAAACAAATATACTTTGGAAAAGTTATTTTATTATTAACGTTACATCGTTTTAGAATAAATTAAATATTATACAGGCTTAAATAAGCTTAACAATGAGTTTTTTTTTCGAACTTGAGGTTAATGCTGTTAGCCCTATTGGCTTTTACCGCGACACCGTGTGGGTAGGGAAGAGAGTACTCTGGCCCAGAAGGCTGTAAGGGCACCCACTGCGGGGCTCGAACCTCGGCTTACAACCGTCAAGCGGACTGGACAAACAATGAGTTAAAGGTTAATGGCTTATTAAGAAACTAGTCGTCGCTGGTTGCTTTATATGCGTGGATTTTAAAAAGTTATTAGAAAACCTTGTTTTAGCGGCAGAATTTTTAAATTCGGCGGAAAGTGTTAAATAGTGTCCTAACACTAGGTTCCCTCTGCCTACCCTGCTACGTGCGGGATACAGCGTAAAGCTGATGTTTTATTTAATTTTTTATTTTAGTTTAATATTGTTATAGATATTATTGTTACAGCCCTAAAATATCAATTAGCAGTATCAAACCGTAATCGTTACCAAATCTGTTGTAAGTCGATTAATTAAAGATAATCACTACTTATCCCACGGACTATTAACTTTCTTCCTTCCTAATAACAATAAAAGCTTTACGCAATATACCGCATACAGCATCGTAGACAGAGGGAACCTAGTGTTAACACAGTCCATTCCCTATTTTTCTTCCAATTCTCAAGATATTGCTTGTTGATTAGTGAAACTCAACGCCGCGCTAAGTCTTCTCACTCTGTAGAAATCTCGATAAAATGAAAATCAGAAAACATCAATTTGCAAATACATCGATTCCACAAACAACACATCGATTCCAAATCGATTGCGAATCGATGAATTAATAACAATAACTACTTATCCCAAGGACTATTAAAGTTCCTAATTCCCAACAAAACATTTAAACCTAAATTGTATAACTAAAGGAATTTCCGGACAGTAAAACCTAAAAGCGCTATAACATGCGTCGTTGAAGCAAAACAAAAGCGAACGAGCATTCTTGACACGTCTGAGAAATAAAAACCATCAGTTCTTGAGAATAAAATTTGCCACTCGACGGACTTCACGCAACGTTATGATAGTCAGGAATGTAATATTTTTTTTGCAATTTCAAGAGAGGGAATAGCTTGATAAGAACGTATGGCCTAGTGGTCAGAGTGCTTAGACGGCTTGCAAGAATCGCGGGTTCTAATTTCGCTACGAATTTTATACGTTTTCTAATTAGTAGTTTTATTTCTTACGTGTGAAGTAATCCTTAAAAACAATTAACACAAAAAAAAAGTTACTTAAGTTGCAATTTCCGACATTTAGACGTTACCTTATAACGATAATCGAACTAGCTACCATCTCGTCTTTATAGTAACTAAGACATTTCAAAACTATAGGTGTGTTTGTACTCTTATTTATATTGCTATTATCTTTATTATTCATGACTACACCATATTTACCGTTTCTTAGAAATCTTCACAATATTTCATCTGAATAAAGATTTTTGGCTTCCATTAAATATATCTATACAATTTTCCTCGAAAACACGTTTTAATTACGCTGGAAGGTGGATGTACGTCTTTATCAAAGAAGCAGGTTATCTTAACTTATAATTATAAAAATTCTTTTTTCTTTATAATTACAATAATAGAGAGAACCGGGTAACCGATTACTCTATTTTCAAGATGTACATATATGTCCTCGTTGTCGCGGAGCTGGACAGAGACAATTTTTATTATCGCTTTAAGAGATCTCATCGAGTTGTATGATTAAAAAGTGACGAAATTAAACACTGCACTTTCTCTTACCTGATCAGAGAAATAAAATAATTTAAATGTTATGATTTTCACGAAATCGAACTCACTATCACTGCGTGTTTAATAAGAGATTCGAGATCGCACTGCTCGCATCTATAAAAACGATATAAGTTAGTATTCAATAGTAATAAAATGCACTCATTTCATTTATAGAGATTGTAAAATTTATATTATTTTTTTATTCAAAATAGCTATCTTTTTGTGGTTAAAATAAACCGCGATGTTTAATTTTTCACCACGTGTAAAAATTAAGTCCGTGACCTCCATAGGAGCGAGTCAGGCATGACCCATCGCGTCGACACTGAAACATACATATGTATATAAGAATATTTTATTTATAAATAATATTTTATGAATTAACTATTTTATTTTGCGTATTATAGTATAGGAGGTCGTGACGCAGGGGCTCAAGCGTGTGACTGTAAATGCGACAGGTTGTGGACTCAATTCCCATTTGAGGAAATGAAATATTTAATATTCTTCGCTTTGAAAGGTACAGCGCGATGTTGAGTTACGCTATTTAAGGCGAAATGCTTCTAGAATTCCGCGAAAATTAGAGAGAAAAGTAAAGTGTCTTAACGCTAGGCTGCCTCTCCCTACCCTGCTACATACGGAATACAGCATGAAGCTGAAAAAAATCGCGTAAACTTAAAACAACCGAAAATAATTTTTATTATACTTAAAAAACATTGAAACGTTAGAGATTCGGGGTTATTATACAAAATTGCACTGCCCTTACGTATATATAAATAAACCCTTGCGACCCTCCTATCGAAGAAAATCGGTAATATCTGCCCGGGCTGTATTTGACAGTTCCAAATATATTTTACGATTGTAGGTATATACTTAGCCTCTCTGTACGTATGTTTGTAAAACTTATAGTGTAGAAGTCTAGCCTAGTGTTTTAACACTAGGTTCCCAGGTTCCCTCTGCCTACGTGCTACGTGCAGGCTACAGCGTAAAGAATGTTGAGATTTGTAAATAAGTATAAATGTCATGTAAATATCACATAAGTACCAAAAGCTTTCTAAATACCCAAAACCTATCTTTATTATGGTAAATACATGATACGCTTGTTAATTTGTTACCACATCTCATCCTATTCGGCGTATCCTCGACAAAACACTCACGTACCGCGGATAAAGATGAATTATCTTATCCCGGGGACAACTTTCTAAGAAGGGAATTCTCATATGATCTTTTATATAACAGTATATTGCGGTCGGCGAGTCGTGGCTGCTCTGAAGTTAGCTATAGATGGCTGCGCAGATTTTATTTTAGGATCTTTCTTACTTTTCACTATATTCTTCTCGTGTGAACAAAAGTTCAGAAAGCCTAACTTCACGATGGCAAAGACTCGTTGACCTTACTATATCTATAACTCAATATATTTTTGTATACATACATATTTCTGGCAAATTTAAGATCTTTTGAGGTTATACCATGTCGTCTATCATCGGTGTAGCGCGGTGTGTGTAAGTACCTACTGATTGATCGAATTGCATTAATTAATTATTAAAAAATAATATATCCGTGTCTTCGCTCTGGCACCGGTCCGTCCGGCGTTCAATTCCGCCAGCCAACACGCAATACCAACCAAAGTAATTTGTAGTAGTATAGATTATGCTTATACTCACCACTCCACTCCAGTCACCACTGTATAATTCCATATTTTCCTTACATTTAGGTCTACTTTTTCCGCAATGCGGGGTAAGTAAGAAATTATTTAGTGTCCAGAAACTTCGTTCTCCATATTAAGCCATAATGGGAGACATTGTGAACTGAATAGTAAAACTCAACAGTTTTGTTTTAACCTTGACTAGAACACAAATAAGAACATAATTTAAGTAGAATGGTTCTAAGCACAAAAAAATGTATAATAAAACTTACGCACATAAACGCTGCTTTCAATGTTACACATACAACATGAGACCTGATCTAACGAGTGTTTCTCCCATTTTTCTTAAAATAACTACCCTAGCCGCCATCGCGAGCTGCGGCTTGTCGGGAAAATTTATTGGTGCGCGTGGCTCTCACGATTTTTTCCTTTTCTCTATACTTATTCTGAAGAAAGTTCCCCACATTATGGATCAAATGTAATCCGTTTAGGGATACTTGCGTAACAGTTTTATATTTATGTTGTATAAATCAAGGTTCTTCCATGGTTGACGGATCTAAGTTAATTTGATTGGCAATAATATTTTATGGTTCTTGTTTAGCAAAATGTATAGAAAATTGTATGTAGCGGGATTTGTGTGTTAGAACGTGTGGTTTAGTTGTCTGAGTACTTGACCGGTTTCCAAGAGGCGTGTGTTCAAATCGCGCTACGTTAAATTTTTTATATGTTTTCTTAGTAGATATTTTTCTTTCCTATGTGTAGAATAATATTTTGAAAATGTTCAAAAATATTTTTAACATTTTTGTTATCATGATCATGATACTATATGGTGTAATAGCATAGCGTCTGACTATAAGCGCGATGATTGTGGGCTCGATTCTCCTGATAATGTTTTTAGTCCTCCTCTTTTACAAGTAAAACGCGGCGTTGAGTTCCACTACTCAACACTCAATGACTCGAATTCTAGAGAAAAATAAAGAACAAAATGTCTTTATTCTGGTTTCGCTATATCTAATCCACTGTATGTATGCTGCTCTGGTGTGTGTTTTTGCCAACATCAAGGTATAGAGCTAAACGAACGTTTATTTAAAAGCGCTACCGTTTCAAAAAACAAACCATCTGAAATATTATTTTACTTTGTTGTATTTATCTTTACTCATATACGACATTGGGCTCGGTAAGCAGAGGGAACCTGGGAACCTAGTGGTAAGACAAACCGTTATGAAACTTCACCATATTCTGCTGAACTTTTGAGGCATTACATGTTGATTGGTGGAACTCAATCCCAAACTCTGCCTCGTTACCAGTGCGAGGAAATAAAGATATTAAATATATAATTCCCTCGAATTGCAATCGAACCTCCATCCTGTCACGTTTACCACCGCACGCTTGCCCCTACACCACGTCTAGCTTCAAATGAAGTATTCATGTATACAATCTATATACATATAAAACTCAGTTACTGAGTGACAGAAAATTCACAAACAGAACTACGCCGTGCAGAACGTTGAAACTCGGCATGTAGGGTCCTTGGGGAATATGGAAGATCACCAGAAGAGGGTTTTATGAAATTGCTGTGGCAACGGGAAATGTAATATAATATAAAAAAACAGCTTTACGCTATATGTCCCCATACAGCAGGGTAGGCAGAGGGAATCTAGTGTTAAGATACTCGGTTCCCCATCGTCTACCGAATTCTGGAGGCATTGCGTGTTGAATGGTAGGACTCAATGCCGCGCTTTGCCTCAACACCAGAGCGAAGAAATGGAAATATTAATTTATAATTATATAATATAATTAAGTAAATATTTCATCTCCTCTAGTGGGAATCGGACCCACAACCAGTAGTTTTACAGTTACACTTTGTGCCCCTGCGCCACGGCTGGCCTCAAATATAATATACTTAAACTAAAAAACCATTTGTTAACATATATATAAACTAAAAACATCTGGTTAGGCCATAACGTAAGCCATACATACATACATTCACAATCATCTGTCCAATATAACACAAGTCCTAGTAATAAAAATTCTAATATGAAATGTGAAAATCAATATTATGTTTGTTTTTACAAAACAATGTAACAGTAACGAAGCGCACGCTGTATTCGTTTTTAGAGAAGAAAGTATTAAATGTACTTGGCATAGACATCGACGCTATTGAGGCGTAGTGAGAATGTGCCTGATTAAATTAAATCAGCTTCACGCTGTATCCCGCACACAGCAGGGTCGGCAGAGGGAACCTAATGTTAAGACACTCCGTCCCCCACTTTTCGCCGAGTCTGGAGAGCATTGCGTGTTGAGTGGCGGAATTCAATACTAAGAAATAAAAATATAAATATAAATAAATATTTCACTTTCTCGAGTGGGGATTGAACCCACAACCAGTCGATTTTACAGTCACACTTTGTGCCTCTGCGCCACGACTGGCCTCTGTGCTTGATTGGATAGAAAAAACCATAGATACGATTTTGTGTTGCCACTTCGCCGCAACGGTCTTTGAATATTAGGAAATGCTTATATCACTTAACATTTTAAAATCGTTATTCCACATTGAACATAGGAAAATATTTTTAGAAAACGTATGAAAATTTGATCGTAGCGTGACTTGAACCCACGACTTATGAGAGTCATCTTAGCGCTTTGACCATTAAGCCATACAGTCTTCTATCAAACTACGTAGAAATTATTTTTAAAGAGAAAAACAGAGAGTGCCTAAGCACTAGACAACAGAGAGAACTCTATCGTTCACAGCTAATGATTTTAGCTAAAAAAAATTACCACAACTGGAATTCAAACCCGCAACCATCCCATGTGCGTTACGTTGGTGTCTTAAAATGAATTATAATATACAAATTAATAAATAGAAAAGTAGGGCAGTATTTCCCCGCATTCACAGTAGAAGTCAACGAACTATATAATTGCAGCTTATTTTTCACTGCACCTGCCACTTTTGATGTATTTGTATTATGTGGTTTTATCTATAGTTTTGTATTTATATGTTTTAAAAAATATTTTTCTGGTCTGCTCTCTATTTAGATGAGATGCGGCGTTGATTTCCGCCAACATATGATGTATCTAAAATGTACAGTAGAGTTTAATGGAGTGGTTTACAAAACTTTGTTTTGATCTTTGAAAGTGAAAATATGCAAATTAGTAATTTGCATATTTTCACTTTATTCTGGTAGTAGTGAAAAGAAGGATGAAGCGTGATAGTCTAAAATAATATTTTTTAATACAACCTAGTCAATTAAACTGGAAGTTAAAGTTCTGCAGAGAAAGCAGTGTCTTAACACTACATGCGGTTTTGCTATATGTAAGAGATGAGTGAAGATAAAAAAGAAATCTATAGCTCTGAACGTAGCCGCCAGTATCTACGAGCGTGCGGGCGGTAACAAAAGGAGGTTGCGCAGAGGTCGGCGCCCTCAAAATAATACTGTGCTACTTACGGATATGGCGGTTGTGATATATTTTTTTGAATAAATAAATAAAAGTGTGGTTCATCCTGTTCCCTGCACAGCAGGGTAGACAAAGGGAACCTAGTGATTAGACGCTCTGTTCCCCACGCATCACCCAATTTTCGAGTCATTGCGTGTGGGGGAATTCAACGCTTAAATTATTTTTATTTTCGCACAATATGATTATATTTAAAAAATATGTATTTAGAATAACATTTTTTTATGTGAAAAAAAAATAGCTTCTTCTGTATCCCGCACACAGCAGGGTAGCAGGAGGGAACCTAATGTTAAGACACTCCGTTCCTCACTTTCCGCCGAATTATGCAAGCATTGCGTGGTGAGTGGCGGAACTCAACGCCGCGATTTACCTCGACAGCAGTGTAAAGAAAATTGAAATATTCAACATATCATTTTATCGAATGGGGATTTAACTCACAACCAGTCGCGTTTACAGTCACACATTGTGCTCTTTTGCTACGACTAGCCTCAATGATTTAGATACACAAAGAGAAATAAGATTTTATTTTTAATATTCGATATCGAGGTAATTAAATATTTAATGTTGCGCCACTAAACACGCAGTCTTCAGAATTCAGCGAGAATTTGCGTGCGAAACGGAGTATATAGGGGAGCTGTGGTTAAGATGGCATACACAGATAAGATGACACTACCAATATTGACTTAAATATTTGTGCGATCTTGTGACGTTTTAGAGAGTGTCTGTAAATGTCGCTAGTATTCAAATTCATTATAACGGAAGGTAAACGCACATTGGCAAGTAGTTCATGTTTTCGTAATTTTGAATAGTAGAAAATTTTGCTTTCGCTTTTGCTTAGTGGTGAAAATACACGTAAGGTAAGGATTTTCTATTTGAAGCGATTTTTTATGTAAAATAGGCTTATTATATGACACAACTAACGCTAAAAGCGCATTCTTACCTATAAACTTTTGTCACAACTGTTACAATTAAATTCAGATATCTATTGGGTAAGATGACATGCAAAACGTGAGTATAAGATGGCATACTATGTCATATTACCCTTATGAACAGAATCGATAGATCGACCAATAAACGACCATGGGTACTGAACAGATTTTCATTCTCCATTGCAAAAATCTACTTCTACAAGAAAGTCACGTGTGAACAAAAAAGCCAATGGAACGCAGGTTATGAAGTCTAGTCCACTTAGAAATGAAATAAAGCAAAAAAAAAAAAACAGAAAATCGGAAATCCCTTAAAAGAGCAGAAGCAAACTATACATGTTATAAGCAAACTCAGTTGATGTGGATCTTAAGAAAAGTAATGACGTGGATACCAAGGCCACCTCCTCTAAAAAATACATATCCACACGAAGAGGTCGAAAGAAAATAAAGCGTCTAAATTTGGATGATGAAGATTTCGATGATCCTTACTTTAATGAAAATGTGGAAGGTAGAGACGAGAGAGAATAATGATGGCATAAGACGATATACGTTTAAAGTCTAAGCTGACATGTTATGTCATCTTACCCTATGGGTGTGTCGTTTTACACCGGTCGTGTGCAATTTATGTGTGATTTTTAATTTTATGTTGCTTTGATTGTTCTGAAACTAAAATCTTTTGTTGATTATGATATATATGATAATATGCGCAATATACTGATTTCACATGACTTCATTTATTTCAAATATTTGTCTTGAAACAGAAAGTATGTCATCTTAAGCACAATTCCCCTATCTAATGGAAACGACTAACCTAACCTAACCTAACACTAGGTTCCCTCTCCCTAGCGTAAAGATAAAGAAATTAAGTTTTATTTTAATATAATCTTAAATTAAAAATCTACCAAATATACTTATAACATAATGTATACTTCATATAATATCTTTATCATATCGTACAAAGTAGCGGCGCGTGTGTAGCGTAACGAACGCGAGGTGTTATGTGAAAATGTGATGCAAGCCACCTGCGAGGCAACGACCCGTTCATCCTTTCGGAGGCTTATATTAGACTATTTTTATTCAAACTGCAGTTCAAATTTAACCTTTTTTATGTATTTTTATTATTAGTTTTAAACTGAGGGGATTCGTGGTGCAGGCGTACTAACGTAACGTGGCATTCGTCTGTCAGTTAGTCTGTCATTTGACACAATTGTTATATCAAACTAGTATTGCTTTATTGAGGTCAGTCTTGCCGATGGATTTCCGATTTCCAATTAATGAAATTAAATAATGAATATTTTCATTTCTTTGCTCTGGTGTTAAAGAAGAAAGCGGAGTGTCTTAAAATTAGGCTCCCTCTGCTTACCCTGCTAAATGAGGGATACAACGTGAAGTCATAGAAAAAAATCTACCGATTATATGAAAAGAGATTAGGTACGTTCATACAAATCGGAGTAATTCTTTTTATATTTTTTTTTATAAATAAACATATACACGTTCACTTCCGTCAAAGTTTTTAACTGACAACTGATGTAAGGTAAAATAAGGCATCCTTTATATTACAGATAAGTATTATTCTTATAAGAGTTTGTAGCCACGTCCTTGCAGGAAAACGTGTCCTAGATACGACAAAATTTCTTTATTTTAAATTTTTCTCACTTTAAACTACAAACTTTAATACTTTTATTAATTTTGTCTTATTTGAGGCCACTAGTGGCGTTGGGGCATAAGCATGTGACTATAAATTGTGGGATCGAATTCCACACCAGAAAATTAAATATTTAATATTTTCATTTCTTCGCTCTGGTATCGAAAAAAATCGGCGGAAAGTGAAGAGCAGAATGTCTTAAACGAGTGTTAAGACATTCTCCTCTCCACATTCCGTCTCCTCTGCATCTCTCATGCAAATACAGCATGCACCTAAAAAAAAACCAGTTACATTTTGGTAAAAGTCTCTCAACAGATGACGCTAGAACAAGCACAAGTGAACGTAAAAAGTTGGTATTCGACAGACCAAAGTACTTGATCAAGTTACTTCGACAAGGCGCGTGTTAGAGTTCGACTGCATTTAAAGTTTTATATTACGTTTTTTTAAGCTTTTTGTTAAGTTATGTTTTTGTACTAACGTACAAATTATACAAAAGGTTATTAAAAATATAGGTTTTATTTTTTTTGCTTTCAAATATTAATTTAGGCCAGTCGTGGCGCTGTGGCACGAAGTGTGACTGTAAAACCGACCGGTTGTGGGGAGCGTTGAGTTCTTCCACTCAATGCCTCCAGAATTCGGCAGAAAGTGGGGAACGAAGTGTCTTAACACGAGAGGGAACCCTCTGCCTACCCCGCTGTGTGCGGGACACAGCGTGAAGCTGTTTTTTTTTATTTTTTAAATATTGATTTAAAATATAAAAACAAAAACAATTTTATGATATTTTTTTATTATTCTTTCGTAGTATATTATAATCTTATCGTTACAAAGAAATTATTTTATTAAGCATCTGCAAATCGTATAAATTAAACTTAACTAACGCTATCGAATACATTAATTAACCTTATACTAAACTTAAATATTATACTTTCGAGAATTCGACGGAAGTGTCAATGTAGAACAGAATGTTTTAACATTAGATTTGGTTCTCTCTGCCTCTCTTGTTATATGCGGGATACAGCGTGAAGTTAAAAAAAAATCTAAAAACTAAAAACAAAAAAATAACTTCAATTTTACATATAAATATATAGACGAAAACTACTTTTAGAAAACTATATGATATTCAATAAGCAAGAAGTCAAGTCAAAATAAGATTAAGAATCTTACTAATATAAGTATAGATTCCATTATAGCGTTGAAACGAAATGTGCTTAAACCATAAATCTTATATCACAATGGACTAGGTAACGTTAGAAGAAAATATTAGGCCGAGAAGTTTCATGATTTATAACCTACCTTCTGTGATGGTTTTTGATAACTTAATTGGAAGATCTAGCATTATAATTTTTGATAGATAAAAAAATAATAAATAAATCACAAGTGTATGACTGTAAACTCGACTGACTGTGGGTTCTATACCCACTCGATAGAATAAAATATTTATTTAAATTTATATTTCTGCAATCTGACGCCGAGGTAAGCCCAGCGTTGAGTTCCACCACTCGATGTGTAATGCCTCCAAAACTGCCTCCGTGGACAATGGGGAACAGAGTGTCTGAACATTAGCTTCGCGGGGTACTTCCACATTTCTTATGGGTTCCAGGAAGCACGGTCTCCATGAGGCATTTTTTATACGTTTTCTAAAAAAGTAGCCTACTTATTATAGAAGCGACAGCGCCCTGTGCTCCCGCTCCAGATCACCGTCGTTAATCAGGCGTCCGGTTATTAGTTGACCGAGGCATTTGTACTCAGCTACCTGCTTTAGAGGAACAGCATTTTAACTGAAAATTTGGCTTAGAGCAAGTATTTTCGATATTTCTTCTAAACAGAAGGTATACACTTTTTTATTATTATTATTTTTTATTATTATTATATCGTATATGGGAATGCCATTATTGACTAGACTCTACCCCAGCTGCAGATTATATATAAATTAAAAAACCTAAACGAAGTAACACCCCGTCTTACCCCATTCTTCAATTTCTAAGGGTTACTAAAAGCATTAACCCACTAAATTACATTTAGCTTTCCTACCAATATTTAAATAAATGGATTAAGTGAGGATTTAAACTAGAGCCTCATTTGAGCTTACTCCACAGTGATACATATGATATGAGATCACAAAGATTAGAGATAAAAAAAACATTGAAACCAAAAAATCTCCTAAAAAAATTACATGTGTTTTTCTCCTTGTATAGTATTATCCGTCTGCTTGAGGCACAGTATCGCTCATATTATGTAAAAATTAGGCATTTTTAGTTCTCGTACCTCAAAAGGAAAAAAAGGAACGTCCATCTGTCAAGACACATTTACTCACGAACACGTGGAGATATCAAGCTGAAATTTATATCAAATACTCAGTTCTACTGTCCCTTAGAGTTGTAAAAAATCAATCGATATGCCGCTAAATTCCGCAAATTTTGAAAACTCTCTAGAGAATCAAAATCTATAGTATGATCCCGTGGACCTAACTATGAAATTTGGCTTGAGAACTTACAATACGAGTAAAGAAAGAAATACCAAAAGTAACATTTATAGGTGTTTTATATACGTCTGTAATTCGAAATGTATTACCAAACTACTAACTTAACACCGTGCTCTGTCTTTAAACTAGGATGAGGAAGAAATATATTTAATTTTCCCAAATAAAATTCATACTCATAACTGTCACACTTACAGTTAAAGTCGCTGCCGCGCCACGACGACCTCTAGAAACTTAAGAAACTAAGAACAAAATAAATTTCTCTTCCATTTCTATTTAACCTTGTAAATTCTAATTACATACGAAATACCATCTTCATTTATTTAGTCCAAATTTTATTTATTTAAAATTAATGATCTGGAATACGCCGCAAATCACCAGTTAATGATTGAAATGGAGACGTGAAATCGTAAAAAGTGCGAGTCGTTTCAATTAAACTTTATTTTACAGCTGGGTTTTATAGTTGTCGTTAAGGTATTTTTATTACATGGCACTGGAACTGGGTATCATGGTATTATTATTTGGTATATTCACGCTTTTCTTGTAATCTTTTGTTTTAATTTCACGTCGTATCCCGCAAATAACGGGATAGGTAGAGGTTACCTAGTGTTAGGACGATCCGTTGCGCTTTCATGATTTACCTTTGATTAATTCTACACCTATTTTAGAGACGGAGCTCATCATCGCAACAATATATTATAAGTATTATATATATAAAACTATTTGATCAATGATCAGGCTGATCAATTAGGGAGTGGAAGGTACACCTAAGAAAGTATTTTTGACATTTTTAAAGTGTTATTTCACACTTAAGAAAGAGAAATATTTATTAAGAAAACGTATAAAAATTGTATAAGAATTTCGACGTAGCTCGATAAGAACGTATGGTTTAGCGGTCAGAGCACTTGGACGCTTTACAAAAGGCTCGGGTTCAAATCCTGCTATAACATAGCAATTTTTATATGTTTCCTGAATAAGTAAGAAATTATTTCTTGAAATTGTTACGGCAGCTAGATAAAACGAGATTTACCAATTTACGTTTTAAAGTCCACTCAAAATTATCAACGACAACTAGTTATTTATAATAGTTAATTTATCTTTTATTTTGACACTCATTCATTATTATATAGTAATTAATGGATTCAATGTTAATTACGTATTTATTTCATCACGTATTAACTTAATAAGTATCAAAAATATATATACAATGTCGAGAGTGACGGAAACCCTTCGAGCAACTATATAAATGTGTATATTGATCGAAGCGGAAACCAAAAAAAAAGTAAGACACTAACAGAAATATGAGTATATTAAAACATTTCTTTGGTTAATAATATGGACATAATCTAATAATCTAATCTAGCGTCACGCTGTAGCCCTATCGGGACAGTTAGAGCATACTTCTTTCGCCTCGTCCTCTTCTTTCTGCCGTATGACAGCGACGCTTCGCCGTCTCATTAATGCAACTAAGGCAACCTTAACTCTGTTATCAGCAGCAATACGCCTTTCTGCATAAGTCTCGCATCTCCCATTTCTACGGAACATACTTGTTCTAATATCTTACCATTTACATTGATCTGGCATTCCGTTTCCAAGAGGCGCGAATCAAATCCCGCTACGTTCAAATTTTATTATTTATATGTTTTCTAAAAAGAATGTATCTTTCTCAAGTGTAGAATAACACTTTAAAATTGTTAAAAATATTTAATAAATAGCATTTTCTGTTGCTCAATGATAGTTCTTAGAAGTTATCGTTGGGTAGCGGAAATTTATAAAAATCTTCTAACAGAGATGCTGACTGTACTCGTATGCTAACTGTAATTTCGACGTAGCTTCATGAGAACGTATGGCTTAGCAATCGGAGCGCTTGGACGGTTTCCAAGAGGCGCGGGTTTGAATCCCTCTATGTTCATATTTTTATACGTTTTGCTAAAAAGTATTAGGCGAAAGGTGTTATTTTCTGCCTTTATTTTATATCTTAAGGCATCTTATTATTTTTTTCCTCACTCTGGTAACAACAAAACTTTATTTGAACTTTAACACTCTAGCCTCTATATAAAATAGAGTCATCTCAGCATACTCACTGTACTACTACATCCAAAATTTAAATAGGCTTGACATATTAAGCATTCCCTTTGATTAGTTACCGGCTTATAATTAGGAGAGTGACAATAGCAGTACTTTAAAAGTTGGATTTATAAAACTGACTGACTTTATTTTAGTAGAGTGTCACCAAAGGTCATCTATGAATATAATAGTAGCTAAATATAGAACATCTGTAAATGTAAAAAAACGTTATAAAAATTATAAATATAAAAAAAAACATAGTACAAGTCAGAGTTGCTCATCGATTGTTGCGCATTAATTTCAGAATTGTAGCTCTCAGATAAGTAATTTTTTTAGATTTTCACTCATTTTGTATGAAATTAACTTATGATAAGCTTGTAATAGTTTTTATCTATAATATAAATATATATTACTGCAAATTTTCTCTTTATCTCTCTACTTATCTCGTTTTTTTCGTAGTACAAAAAAGTAAACTAAATATTACTTGAGCATTAACCTTATAAATATTATTTTATTTAAAAATCTCTATTTCTCTATAAAAAATAACGTGTAAGTAATAACTTCAAATGTAAAACTTTATGGTCGCAAATGATACTTCTACATTACAAGACCACTCACTCAGATACCTAAACCAGCATCACATTTCAACAAGAATTTTCACAAAATTCACATTCAAGCGTGTCACAAAGCTTTTAGTAGAGAGCAAACCTAGAAATACTCCCGTGTACATTACTAGCGTAATACTGACCGCATGGTTGAAAGTCACTCTGAAGCATTATGCTGTAAAGGAATATAATATTATCGATATTTTTATTAAATGTAGACATTTTTCTTTTAGTGAATTTCTTAGTTGAACCAGAGTGATCACTAAACTAGACTTATCGATACTCTACTCAATTATTCTAACTACTCTACATACAGGAACGTAGATTGGAAGCCTTAATTATGTTTCTACGGGAGTGAGTTAAAATAAAAGGCGTTAAAATGAGTATCAATTGAATGAACGTATATTATTTTCTAGTTTATATCGTGGCGATGGGGCATAATCGTATAACTGCAAACGCTACAGGTTCTTGATTAGATTTTTACTCGACGAAATAAAATAATTAATATATTAATTTCCGCGCTCTGGTATCGATGCAAAGCGCGGTGTTGAGTTCCGCCACGAAAGTGGGGAACGTAAATGTCTTAATTTTATCGGAGTGTCTTAACACTAGGTTCCGAGTTGCTTTCTCTGTATTCTACTCTGTAAAAATACAGCGTAAAGTTACAAAGTTATGTCAATATGAGTTTTATATAAATTAGAAACTATTCCACATATAACTATAGTAACTGTATATTTTCTTGGGTTACGCATTTGTCGAAATTTTACAATTGATTTTACTCTAAGGCAATATTTTAGGTAAACTAAGTACTTACAAAATGTTATATGAGGAGATATATTAAATTTTATTTCTTGTCGTTATTTTTGTTTTAAGCGCTAAAATAAAACTACTTGAAGCTATTAACATTTTTTTTACCACTACAACACTACCTACATAGAGTCGTTGGTCTCACTTTAAAAGTGTGTGAGTATGTTTCAAAATCAAATAGACATTAACGAGGCCGTCGTGGCTCAGGTGCACAAGGGTGTGACTGTAACGCGACGGTTGTGGGTTCGATCCCTACTCGAGAAAAAGAAATATTTACTTAAATTTATATTTCTATTTCTTCGCTCTGGTATCGAGGCATAGAGCGGAATTGAGTTCCGCCACTCAGCATGCCATGCCTCCAAAATTCGGCGGAAAGTCTTCTCATACACAGCAAATAATAAATAATAATAATTAATAATATTATTATTATTTTTTTATTATTATTATTTATTATTTGAGTTTTTATTTATTTTAAGAAAGTGGGTAATGGAGTGCCTTAACACTAGGTTCCCTCTGCCTGCCTGTGTGCAGGATACAGCGTGATGCTGATATTTTTCTGATAAACATTTATATTCTGAATTGATTAATAATAATATTGAATTTTCCCGAAAACTTATTACAAAGCTCGACAGGACGTAAAAGCAAATACGATATATGATACGTAACGTTGTAGCCGTATTCAATAATAATTTGTGGGGAAACAATGTCCCATATGACAATATCAGGTTACTTAAGCACAAAGAGTTATATACATACACTATATAGCACTAGAGATTGTGATATTTGTAATGTAATACAGATTGAGACTGTAAACGCGACAGGATATGGGCTTGATCACGATTTAAAATTTCATTTTTTCGCTCTGGTAACGAGGAAAACGGCGTTAAATTTCGCCACACACAGCAATGCCTACACAATTTTGCGGGAAATGGGGAACAGAGTGTCTAAATATTAGTTTACCACTGCCTACCCTATTGTGTGTGGGATACAGCGTGTAGTAAGAAAACTAGAATTTAGTTATATTATGAGAGAACATTTAAAAAAATTAATTCTGCTTTGAAATTATTCTATAAATTAGTTATTTTAATACATTTGATAAATAAATATATTATTTTTTATTATTAATAATTAATATACATTATCATATTTATCAGGAAATAATTTATATCTAAAACTTCACAAAAAAATGTTTCCGATATCTTTAAGAAATATTGTCAATTGGCTCATATCAGGTTATAATATATCAAAATATACCATACAAAAATATAAGTATCAATAAAAAATATCTATTTAAAGTATGAAATAAGTCGCAGGATCACAATTTGCTGCTTAATGTCCATACTCTATACCATTTTACAACGCGACATCGACTCTATTCAGCCAAAGTAATAATTTATCTTAAATGCCTGCGTCCATATCTCTATGTAGAGCATTTTAGCAATTAAAGCTATTGGCATAAGATCTATCATTGCTTGTGTTTGTTCTATTTAACGACGGAAACACTTGGCTATTTGTGGATATGAACAAATAATTTGTTGATTTCCAAAACTCTAGTTTATAGGATGTGTGGTACTTACACTATTGTGTCGGTTGGCATGCATGTGTTTGTTCGAATTTTGAATACTATGGCTGTGTATGAGAAGAGTGATATGACAATTAGATCTCTCTTTTTCCTTTATTTTCGTTTTTTTTTCGTAGATAGAGCAAACCTAGTGTTAAGACACTCTACTCCCAACGTTTTACCTAAACTTCGAGATATTGCGTGATAAATGATGCAACAACGACGTTATTATTTTACATAAAATATACACTTATAAAAAAGCACAAAAAATATTTGTTTAAAATGTGATGTTTATTTGTTACGCATTCTTTGATATTTTAGTAAGTAAACTAATATACATAAAAATTATCTACTAAAAGGCTCTGGTGAATGTGACGTTCATTTCCCTTAGGAAGTTCGAATTTTCCTTCAAATTTTTCTTTACGAAAATTTATTTTGTATTTTTAAA
>DWAN01000118.1:0-31605 GCA_018230445.1 Heliconius hewitsoni | reverse complement strand
TTGCCTGGAAGAAATCGCTATTTCAGCGATAAGGTCGCCTATTGTACATGTTCTTGTATTTGTATTGTATTATTTCTTTTTTGGGGTGTATAATAAAGAGTTTATTATTATTATTACAAATTAGGACAGCGTTGTACATACAAAAGAAGTTGACTTTTAATAGAGTAAGTACACCAAACGTAAATTTATATACTGATACAGTCCTTCAAGCCATCTTGAAATTTATATATATATATATATATATATATATATATATATAAATTAAAAATTTAAATTAATCTATGTTACAACTTATTATATTGTATAACCCACGTTAAACACGTTTACATTGTATTGGGGGATAAAATTAATATTACCCTACACGCGGTCTAATATCCCCTATGCATTATTCATAGACTGATATTGTGCCTCTATCCGTTGTTGATTTACAGCCCAATATATGTAACCAATAGTGGCTGTGTGTTCACCTTATTTACCGTATATAAAATATATGAAAATCATATATTTTTGTGGAAATAGTCTTTTTTTTATTTGGGTACTGGTACTGGTATTTTAGTACTTATATTTATAGCGTAGATTAGATGCAAAGATGAAGGAACCAGACAGATAGACACTACAGATTCTTTAAGATCCTTCGGTTTAGATCGAGGAAATGAAAATATTAAATGCTTCTATCTTATTTCATTATTCTACTGCAATATTCCGTTCATTAGGGTTACGTACACAAAAAAGGAACCATTACAAGATCACTTTGTGCCCTTTCCAACTGTTTGTCTGTTTGTCAAGAGCCTTTATTTCAGGAACGTTTAGAGATATCAAGTTGAAATTCAAACCATATACTTAGGGTCAATGGTGTCTTGATTTCCTGAAAAAAAATATTTCTACATTTACTTAAAAAATAAAAATAGGCCATTTGTATAAAAAAAAATGCCTTTTTCAACACCATAAAGGAAGTACTACTTCAGGAAAAAATCTGAAAACTATGCATTTGTGGTTAAATCCAAAAAAATTATAGCCTTAAAATGATGGTGAATTTGGTATTAAGTCCAGCTAGCTCAAGTGAGGTATCAGATGAAAGAGCTTGGTATTGGAACCGAATTTCAGAAAAAGCTCGAGACCTCCTATTTTTGTACAGGACCCTCGGTGGGCAAGCCCGACTCGCGCTTGTCTGGTTTTTTAAAAATAAATTATAATAATTTATTTGTCTTTAAATAATTTATAAATGTAATATAATTTATAAATGTAATATAATTTATAAATGTAATATAAAATATTTAAATACAATATAAGAAAGACGTTCTTATTTTGCACTAAGCTTCAAGCATAATTAGCTGCATTTGAATTATACATAGATTTTATTATAATTTAATTCACTTTTCTATAAATATAAAATCTCTTTAACTCGCAAGAACGATAAAACGTGAAAATAAAATTTCAATACTCTTCAAAATTCAGTTTTATACATAATGTAGCTATACCCATTATTAGACGAGACTTACAGGAATATTCATTTACGAAATGGATCTTTTAAATAACTAAAAACTTTTAAAAAAAACCGTCTGACTGTTAACAGAAAGTACTTTCTTTTTCTTGCTCTGGTAACAAGACGAAGCGCGGTGTTGAGTTCTGTCATTCAATACATAATGTCTTGAAAAAAGAGGAGAACCGAGTGTCTTTACACTAGGTTCCTTCTGCCTATAATTATTGTTACTGTATGCGAGATACAGCGTGAAGCAAAATGAATAAATATTAAAAATGTAAATTAGCATTTCTTTATTGCAGTTATATTTACATACCAGTATTTATAATTTCGTTAGGACTTTTAATTCAATTGCCTGGTTTAAATTAACTATAAAAACAGAAAAACTCACCTAACTAACTACACCAGGTGACCTAAATAAAAGTTTCAAATTTTTTCACAATTTTTGCACTCTAACTTTGAATTGAAATATTTTTAATAGAGTCAGCTAACTAATGTTAGATATGAATGTATGTACTCTACACCCACATACATTCTACAAATAAAATAAAAATGAACTACGTAAAATGTTACTGGGAAACCAATAACGAGGGAACTTTATAAAGCTGTGCTGTCGAGTTTTTTTTCACTGAAAAGTTACTAATTTTAAAGGTAAACGCGTACCTTTGGAGTGGTAGCAACCACTCTAGTTGTTTGCTTTGGTGTTCTTTTTTGACGTTTACTAGCCTTTTATGTGTGGTTTATAGAGGTATAGTCATGAAAATCATGAAATTTTGAATGAATATATTCTTTTTTTTTTTAGTTTGTTGCTGTATCCCACACTTAAGAGGGCATTGGAAAGGCTAGGGAAAGGGAATCAGGGAATTTACCTTCTTGCCTCCAGAATACTACGCCTTTCCGCCGAATTTCGGAAGTGGCGGAACTCAACTCCATACTTTGACTCGTTACCAGAGCGACAAAAAAAAACTATTTCATTCCTCTCAATGGAAATCGAACCTACAACCAAACGCGTTTACCGTTTGCGCTACAACTGGAAAATTTAACTATACATATAAAATATATTCAAAATACATCCTCCCTATGTAAACTTTCATTTATTGCAGCTAAACTCAAGCAAACTACGCTCGTTATGTAATTCTATACTTAAAGCTTTAATCTAAAACCCAATTCATTGTAATTTCCTATGAATGCCGAATACCAACTTTAACCAATATTAGTTATAATATAAATGTAAATGTACAGTTGGAAAAAAAATTATAATAAAATTATTTATACTTTTTTTGCTTATATTTGCATATCTGGCTTTGCTTAACCCCTTAGAGAAGATAGTTAACTATTAATTTGTGTTTCCTTCTATTTCATTTTACTTGTTTATACAATAATTTATGCTGAAAAAACGCAATCAATCCGACATAGGAGGCCGTTTCGACGCTTTCGTCGCTCTGGTAACAAGATTAAGCGGCGTTGAGTTCCAACATACAACACGCAATGTTTGCAAGGCGGAAACACGGCATGCCGCAAAAGGGCGGTCTACGTCAGGTGCGTCTTAACACTAGGTTCCCTCCACACCGCTATATGTCTTTTTAGTAATATAACATAGTTTCACAAATATGCTGTCGCTACACCATAACATTTTATGATGGACTTCCAAACTCTAGCTTTAGCATGTTCCGCTATACACTTACCGGTGAATGCAAATTTGAGTTTTACGATCTAACGATATTGCAGATTTGTGTACAATAACAATAAAGACAATCGTTAAGGGATTTAGTTGTTTTGTCTATGGATTGAAATTTGAATTTAGGACAACATAGCTCAGTAGTTATTGAGACAGCATATCTTTTTGTGTTTTATTGGTTCTATTTTGGACTGAGGCATTTTTTTTATTTATTACAGAGATTTTTATTCGCTGTACGCTTTGTCCTATCTATTGGGGTAGCCAGGGAAAACGGAGAGTCAAACACTACGTACATCTCTTTCACTTGGTCCTCATGCTTTGCGTGACCTTCTTCCAGTATCAGTACTGTGTAATCTAAGGTCAATTGAGGTTTCCCACACCTCTCTTACTTCTCCTTTCTCAATTCTCTTTTTGCATTACTGGGTATTTCCTATACTTTTGTATGTAGATGATGCGTAAAGCTTTCAAAGCTTAGGTTTAAGTTTCGTAATATTATAATATAAGATTGATTTTTTTTTCTAAATAATATGAAATATTGGCTATGACAATATTATAAATAATAGGAGAATAGTTATCTTTACAAAATTGCAGCATATTTATTGCATTGCAGCATACGACGGTCGTGAGTTCGATGCTTCAAATTAAACTTGTCAAGCTCCCTATAGCTAAAGTTATTTATAATTATTAATAAAACTAATTTATTTACATAATAAAGACAATTCGTAGATAAATAGTTAGTAGATACACCGCGGCGTTGAGTTCCGAAATTCAAAACACCTCTATGCGCTTAAATGGGTAACCTCAACCAAAAAAAAAATGATAAAGTGAAGCTATTTAGAATTAATAGGTCGGCCTTATGTATCTAGGAAATAAGGACAGCTCCCCGAGCGCTTTTAATTTTAAACCTCAACAATGGGGCGGTTACCACTAAAAAGAAAAATAATTAAAACGTTCATAATTCCTCAAAGAATATTAGTTTATAATGTAGAAATGTTTAATATTTTGGATTTAATCTTAGCGCAGGGGCACAAGCGTACGACTGTAAGCGTGACATGTTGTTCGTGGGTTTGATTCCTACTCGAGGAAATGAAATATTTCATATTTTAATCTTTTCACTGCGTTGACGAGGCAAAGCGTAGTGTTGAGCGGCAACATGCAATAGCTCAAGAATTCAGCGGAACGCAATAGATGGAAATGTCTTGATGGGAATGGTGTGTCTTAATACTAGGTTCCCTTGTTCCTTCTGTCTAGAATTCTATATGCAGGATACAGCGTGAAGCTTGTGATTGCAATTTTCACTCGCAGGAAGGCATGATTTTCATTTCCTTGCTCTGTTAGACAGAAAATTCGCGGAGCTTCTTGATAGACTATGTCTCGATAATTGAACATTGCGTGGGGGACGTTAACTAACGTGCGGCTACAGTACTTAACAGTAGGTTCCCTCTGCCTTCCCCGTAACGCAAGAAAATGTGCGAAGCTTTTTAATAATTATATCATGTTTACTTAATTTTTACTCTTTGTTCATTCTCAAGATTAAAATCTTGACTCTTTTTATTGTAGCTTAATGAAACACTATGGCTACACTAATAGCGGTACGATTGAATATTTTATACTTCCATTCTGTTATTACTTACTGAATGAGTTAAAAATTATTTCCATTTAAAGATAAAGCGTGGTGTTAAGTTCCGCCACCAAATTAGTCTTGAATTTGAATGTAAAGATGATGTCAGAGAGAGAGAGAGAGATGCAAGGTTCTCGTTGCCTACTATTGTATGGGCACATAGCACATAGGCAGAGGGCACCTGGGAACCTAGTATTGAGGCTTTTCCGTTCCACACTTTCTATTGAATTCTGGAGACGTTAAATGTTGAGAAGCGCAACTCAACGCCGCACTTTACCTAGTTACCAGATCAATGAAATAAAAAAAAATATAACATTTCCTCGAGCGGGAATCGAACTCACATTAAAAAAAATAATATTTTTTTTAATGTCTTTCACTTCGTTTAGGTACACATTATTATTTCAATGCTAAAATATTAAAATTTTAAAAACAGGCCTATGCAACATTTTGAATAAATGAAATAATTCAGCTACAATGTGACTTCTTGACCTCAATGGTCTGGAAGCCTCGTTCCTAATGATTGTTTTAACACATGCCATGGCGGCACTGACCCTGATGCCTAATTTGTGATTTTTATATATTTATAATAGTAGTTTTGTATGTATGTATGGGTTTCGATTCCCACTTGACAAATGAATTAATTTCCTTGCTTTTTCTGTATATATGTATGTATGGGGTTCGTTTCCTTCTCGACAAATGAATTTATTTCCTCGCTTTGATCACAAAGCAAAGCACGGCGTTTAGTTTCGTTACCAAATAGTTTTAGATTTGGGTGGTGAATAGAAACAGTGTCTTAATATTAGGTTTCGTTTTAGTACTCTGCTATATGCGAGAGTAAATGAAAAAATATGATAATTTTATTAAATACCAAAAAAGCTTTAATTTAAATTTATTTTACATTTTTTTATTATATAAAGTATTTCATATAATCAATGCAGTATTCATTAAAATTTCACAAAAATGCACACGACCTTGTTTTTATGTGTGTGCGTGTCAATTAACATTCAGTTTGATATGAACGATAAAATGTAGAATTGAATTTATTACTACTGAGTTAATATTATATGGCTGAAGAGTTCGTTTAGTTTGACGTTGTAATCTCAGGAACTACTGGCTTGATTCGATTTTTTTTGTATTGAATAATTTATCGAGGAATGGACTAAGTTTTGATATGGCCCACTTTAGCTATTTAGGGTAGGCAGCTCTCTGTCATGGTAGCCTAGTGTTAAATACTCCGTTTCCCATTAAGCGCTTTGCCGTAACAAAACGAAGGAAATGAAGATAAGACATTTTTAATTTTCTCGACTGGAAATCGAACCCGCAATCTCTTGCACTTAAAGTCGCACGCCCGTGCCCCGACGCCAAGACGGCCTCAAAGTAAGAAAGTAAGAAAGTAAAAATAGCTGTTCTCAATTGCATATGGAACACACCATCACATCTACCTCGCTTTTTTATTTTTTCATCAACAAAATAAATAAAAAGAACCCACTACCCCTCTAAAAACCACCAATCCACAATACACTATAATAACTGAAAATCCAAGTACTTAAACAATTTACTTCCAAAGCTATATGCACAGTGCTAACGTTACTATATCACGCATGCGCAAGGCCACATGAAAGGAAAAGGCCGCATTGTAGAGCGTTTAACGTTTAGACTCGATGAATTTTATTTTATTGTATTTTTTGAATATATGTTTATTTATGCGCGGCATTGAGTTCCGCCACTCAACACGCAATGCCTCTAGAACTCGGCGGTAAGTGGGGACCGGAGAGTCTTAACACGATGTTCTCTCTGCCTACCTGCTGTGTGCTGTGTGCGGGATACAGCGTGAAGTTGATTTAATTTAATGTTTATTTATGGTGGCGTGACGCAGTGGCGCGTGAATGGGGGAGAGAACGGATCATTTTCGTTTCATTGCTTTGGTAGCTAGACAAAGCGCGGCGTTGAGATCCGCCACTTAACGTGCCGTATCTCGAAAATTGGGCGTTAGTAGGAAATGGGTTCTTTTAAGACTCAGATATGCAGGATATAACCTAAAGGCGGTGGCGGTGAAAGAGAGCAAGGCATATTGACTTGGAAGAAATATCAGAACTATATATATTTCTTTTCTCTCTTTTTTAATCGAAACACGGAGAGCATAGTAGCCTAACATAATTTCTGTGCACAAATATCATAAAAGCGCAAAAATAATTAAATGTAAATTATAATATAACGCACACTCTATTCTTACATTACACTATGTTTAAGCATTAGATAAGGTCATTTAGTACCGATAGGTTGGACCTTTAAAGCTGGACACATGTACGTCGTGAAGTAAATGAAACATTGTGAAATAAACATGCACTTATAGTATTATCAATTTAATATTAGAAGAGTGTCGGAACGCAGTGATTATGGGTTCGATCTCGTTGTATAGGGCACAAGCAGAGTAGGCAGAGTGAACCTAGGAACCTAGTGATAAGACATTTCGGTCTTATTTAGATATTTTTTTTCCGCCAAAGCCTGCAGGTATAGCGTACTGGGTCGCAGATCTCAACGCCGCGTTTTGCTGAATTACCGGAGCGAGGAAATTAAAATATTTAACACTTCATTACTCCGAGTGGAAATCTAACCGACAACCTGCCCCGATTACATTCACACGCTTGTGGGACACCATGTATTATACGCAATGTGAATATTTATATTTAAATGATTATCATTGCGGCAGTCTGGTAAAATAAAACACGGCGTTGAGCTCCGCTATTTTACATGCAACATCTCTTTAATTGGAAAATGTGTGAACGCTAGGCGTCCTTGCTATAAGGTAAAAAAATTATAATTGAATGTTATTTTAGTTAAAAGAAAGAGGAAGCTTGTAATAAATCAAAATACCACATTGTTAGTATCTATAATCAATCATCATCTTTCATAATCATGACGTGTTCAATAATTTACGAGCAACAGGTCTAAGTATGATATGGATACGAATAATTATAGAAAAATATTTTAAGAAAGTCCAACATACAATTCCAGGCTATAAAATATTTTTATAAAGTATTAAAATTATATAAAAAATTAAAAAAATCAAAGGTAATTCGAATGCAGCATAAATATTAGTACTAGGCAGGAAACTGAATAATCTCTAATAAGCCTTTTTTGGACAAATCAACCAAGACATGACTAGTGAGGTGCTTAATAAAAATGTAAAATATCGATGACTTTTTTCTCTTATATATTTTATAGTGTTAAAGGTAAACTTGGGTGTAAACGAACTAAACGAGGAGAAATAATTTAGAATTTCACGGATTCAGTGTGTAGTTGCCTACAGCTTTGCAAGGTGAGGAGCTCCAAACACCAAATTCGTATAATAAAAGGTATATTTAAACCCGCGTCTGCCTATATACGCAACGGATTTCGATTCCCACTGGAGAGGAATAAATTATTTTCATTTGCTTGCTATGATAACTAGGGAAATTGGGCGTAATGGTAACTAGAAAAAGCGCGGCGTTGAGTTCTGTCTCTTAATGACTTTTTGTTATAGATAGCGTAAAAAATCTTTTACCGTTATTTAATTTTTTTTTTCAATTTAAAATGAAAATGTCAGTAATTTGTTAATTAACTTTGTATGTAACTAATGTTATTTAAATTACAGATATTAGATCGTTAGTTGATGTATCAATAAAGATAACGATAGATATTACCGCAAAAAAATGTAACGGTAAAATTTTAAGTTTAGGAAATTTATTTTTTATTAATTTATTTGCAAGTATTTTAGGTACAGATGCACAAGCGTGCGACAATAATGAATTAATTGTAGGTTCGTTTCCTAATCAAGAGAATGAAATATTTAATATTTTTATTTACTCGCTCTGGTAACGAGTCAAAATGCGTTGTGCTCCGCCACTCAACACGCAACGATAGACCTTCACGCTCATAGCAGGGTAGCCAAAAATAAAAACTCCCGCATGACAGGACAGACTAGAGATAAAATAGAAAAAGGAAATGATTTACCAACTGACTGACTACAGTTCAGTTAATAGTTAAGTTACGATGATCTAAACGTATATTAATATTATATGTTATATAGACAGGTTTGATAAAATTTATTTTCTTATGTTGATGTCAAAAAAACTCGATTTGGGCGTTCATCGAACGTGTTTATTTAATGGATAATACAAAAATATTTTTGTATTACTAGTTAGGGTCAATATAGTCATTTATATAAATGTTTGTTTATTTTGTAAGAGAGAACTGAAGATTTTTTCTTCAGCCATTTCTTGTTTTTAGTTTTAAATTGCCTTGTGTGAGTGGAAATTAAACCGACAACCATCGTGTTTATAGTCGCACTCTTCTGCTCCTACGCTACGACGGTCTTGAAATTTTAAAATTAGCACAAATCGGAGACTGTAGATTATTTCTACTACTTTAACCTACTTTAATCTTAATCAAATAAAAATAACTTTAATATTAACTAAGAATGACGCAAATATTTATCTTTAGTGCTTAAAATCATAAAGAATTTATCTTCTAAACAGAGGTCAGTCTCATATAGTTCTTGTTCATAATGTAAAGGACAAAGATATTTACTCATTTATTAATATGGTTGAAATTGTTCTTTTGCTTATTTTAATATGAATTTTGACATTTAAAATGTTAAATAAAAATATCATTTTTAAAAACTACTATGCTTGATGCCGTCGTGGTGCAAGGGTACAATGCAAGTGACTATTAACGCGACGGTTGTAGGTTCTATTCCCAGTTGGGGGAATGAAATATGTAATATTTTCATTTCCTCGCTTTGATAACAAGGCAAAGCAAATTGCTTGCTTACTACAAAATACTATATACTTCTGTTTCTAAGTTGAATTTGAACGTACAACTACCGACATACAATCTATTTAATAACATATCTTAAGCCACAAAAGCGGCATCATATAATATTATTTGTATCATAAACTATATGTAATAGAAAACCTGTTGAAGATGAGACCAAGGTAAATACCTAGCATATTATATATAATCGATTCAAAATATTAAGAATATTTAAGTAGGTTGGACGCCCTTGTTGCAAAGTTATGATTAGTGTATATAAATGCTATGATTAAAGTTACAGTGTCTTTGTAATAATATTTATAATATTTTTATTTGATGTATCCTGCATAGAGGTTGGCAGAAGGAACCTAAAAACCTGTGTTCAGACACTCTATTCCCATTCAGACACTTCCGTTGCGTAATGCTCCCGAAACTATATTTTGTCCATTAACATTTTCATATAAATAAAGCATTTTCTTATCTTATGATTTGAATTTCAGTGTAATTAATATACACTAAAGCATTTGAGTAATTTTCTATTGCAATTATCGAAATAATTTACTAATTATATCGATATACAAAAAAAATATTTACTCTTCACTATTCAAAAGAAAATTTGGCAAAAGTTTCTGCAGAATGTTGAATCAACGTAATTTGTAATTAGCCTACTAGTATTAACTACGTACATACGTAGCTATGCAAGTTATCAATAAAATGGATCTTTTAGTTTTAATATTTAATGATTTTTATTACGTGGCGTTGAGTTCCGCTTTTCAATCAAAACCAGTAGTTAGTAGCAGTAATCAAAACCAGTTCCTGAGATAAGAGTGTTCAGCTAGATATAACCGAGGAGGAGTTGAGGCCAGTCGTGGAAAGGGCACAAGACAGGTTGTGGGTTCAATTCCCACTCGAAGAAACGAAATATGTAACATTTTAGTTTCTTCGCTCTGGTATCGAGGCAAAGCGCGGCGTTGAGTTCTGGCACTCAACACTCAATGCCTTCAGCGCAAAGCTATTAAAATTTATAAAAATTATCAAAAATACCCTACAGTACTAAATAACGAAGTTGCTAACTTTATAATTTACAAAACCTTTCAGCTTTCGTTTTAAACAAATACATCAAAACTTTAGGTAAAGTTGGGTATCTAATTTCCCTGTGACAGGAGAGAGTAATGGACTGGATGGAATTTTTTATTGATTGTTTTTTTTCACTTTATGTATCTCATATAATAATAATATCTCCATAATATTGAGGCCAGCCGTGGCGCAGTGGCACAAAGTGTGACTGTAACACCGACTGGTTGTGGGTTCGATCCCACTCGATGAGATGAAGTATTTACTTAAATTTATATTTCCATTTCTACGCTCTGATGTCGAGGCGAAGCGCGGCGTTGAGTTCTGCCATTCAGCACGCAATGCCTCCAAAATTCGGCAGAGTGTGCGGGATATAGCGTGAAGCCATTTTTTTTTAATCTCTATAATATGAACAGACACTCCGTTTACTACTTTCTGTCAAATTATAAGGAATTACCCTACTTTTATATGATTAGCTTAACGCTGTATTCAGCGTATATAAAGGTAGGGAACCTAATGTGCATATTCATGCATACATTCTCCACTTTACGCCCAATTTCTGAGATATTATTTGTTAAGTAGTGGAATTCAACACAAAATTTTGTCATGTTAGAAAAATGGAAAAATGTTCTCGCTTCATACAAATAACAATATGGAATACATTCCACAACTGCGCCAAGATGGCTTCCTATTATTTTTCAGCTTCACGTTGTATCCTGCGTTTAGTAGGGTAGGCAGACGCAACCTTCCCGTTCTCCACTTTCCGCCGAATTTAGGAAAAATTGCGTGTTAAGTGAAAAAATGAAAATATAAATAAAATATAATTTATTTTTCCGAGTGAAAATCGAACCCACAATCGTGGCTACTGTCATGCTTGTGCCATTGCGCCACGACGGCCGCGCTTCTAATATTGTTGTGTAAATATCTTTAATCTAAATCTTATCGAAATTCTTCTTCAAGAAACAGTACTCGTATATTAAAAATAATATTGCAATTCTAACACGCATTTAAAATTTTTGCTGAGAAATTGACATATTGTATGTACGTTATTGTAATTGGAGCGTGATAGATACCAACACGCATACTGAAGTAAACTATAAAATGAAGATTTATGTATACTTTTTTTATACCTTCACGCTGTATCCCGCACGCAGCAAGATAGGCAGAGGGAACTTAGTGTTAAGGCAGTCCGTTTCCCATTTTTCACCTAAATCTGGAGCCATTGCGTGTTGAGTAGCGGAATTCAACGCCGCGTTTTACCTCGCCAACAGCGTATCTAGTGACAATCGAAATGAAATCAAATCGAACCCGCAACAGTCGCGTTTACAGTTACACGCTAGTGCCCCTGCGCTACCACTGGCCTACTATTATTACTATTAGTTTACTGTTGCTATCAGTACATAGAATGAAATATATCTTATAAAATAAAGAAGAACAAGATCCTCTTGGCGTCTAATTTGAAACGCAACTCAACGCTAGTCGTGGGTCCCATTCCCATTTAATAAATTGTTCCCATTCAATAAATTGTTTTCGTTTTCTCGGTCTGGTGAGTTTTCATTTTCGCGGCGTTTCAATCTGGCGGCAATTCTCAAAAAAAAAACTATAAAATTTAATATTATTTTTAAACAACATTGACTAATGTTTGAATATAAAATGCAAAAAAATGATAAAAAGCAATGCGTAAAATTGTTTTATAATTTAAATACGATACTAAACCTATTTATATAAGAAATTTAAACAATATTACAATGACGTAAAAAAAACTATAGGGCACGTAAACGCTATAAAAAATTTTACGTTTTACGTTTATTACTTATTTTGTAACGGAGTCGGTTTCGCTTGTAAAATATTTCAGTAATTATCATTAAATGTGTCCTCGAGATAAAAGTTAGTCTTAACTTTGAAGTAAAAAGTGATTTTATCTGAAATATTATTATTCGAAGAATATATATTTTAATTTTTGAGGCCAGTCGTGTCGTAGGAGAAAAGGGTGTGACTATAAACGCGGTGGTTGTGGATTCAATTTGCACTCAGGGGAATTTAATATTTTATATTTTTAAGCAAAGCACGGCTTTCAGTTCTGCTACACAACACCGAATGCTTCCAAACTTCACCGGAAAGTGGTAAACGAAAATTTCTTAATAAGAACGAAGTGTCTAAACACTAGGTTCCCAGGTTCCCTCTACCTACTCTGCTATGTGCGAGATACACCGTGAAGCTATAAAGAAAAAGATAATAGAAAATGATAGATAGGAAGTGTATATTATTATTTTCTCATAAATTACGTACTATATTCGACTTATTTAAACCGTCTAGTATTCAATTATATAAAAAGAAAACGACGCGGTCATGCGTCATTGGCTACCTCGTTGTATGATGAAGTAGTTTATAGTATTTACTATATTTATTTATAAGTATATAGGTTCTATTCTTGGTTGGGGTAAATAATATATTTTTGGTATGAAAAAGAAGTAAACAGATATTAATTATCTTGCAAATGTGGTTATATAAAAAGAACCATATCAAATTTAAACTGTACAACCGATCAAGTGCGAGTCGGACTCGCTCACCGAGAGTTCTATATTTTTTTTTTATTTTATTGTTGATCAACAGATAAAAAAGTTTATTTTTTTACTTTTAGTTAAGGAATTATAGATAATCCTAAATAAAACAGACTAGAAAACTAATAAAAACAAAAAATTATCTCTAAAATGGAACCCTCCTAATATAGACGTGGTGAACGACGTAATATACGGTAGACGGTATATTACGGTAGACGCAATATTTCTTGCATTTACTTATTTCGAATGACCGCAACACTTTGATTCAAAGGCGAAATAATTGCTTAAGAAATCTACATCTATAATTAAGATAGATATGAATAAAAAATAAATTAAACGTTTCTTTCATGGTTGCCATTATAATATAAATTGTATGATTTTATTCATATTCATATTTGAATGACTCACACATTTAAAAAAAAATTATTTTAGTATGAAAAATTCAATTTTTTTTTTTATATTCATGCGTCGCTCATATTTATATGGGAGTAAATACAGAGAGAGCCAAGTGTCAAGACACTTCATTCTCGTTCGTTAATTGCTTATAAGTATTCACTATATGAATCTATCTCCTGAGCATAAAATAAATCCAGAACTATCGTTTTCACAGACTAAAAATATATATTACATTCATCCATATCCAATACTCTATTTAGTGTTACTTTGCACAGCGTGTGATTGTAAACGTGGGTTCGATTCACATTTGGGGAATTATATAATTCCATTACTCGCTCTGAAAATAAGACAACGCGCGGATTTGAGCTTTGCAACACAACACGTAATGTCTCGAAAATTGTTTGGAAATTTGTTTTTCGTAACGGAGTGTCTTAAAACTAGGTTCCCTCAACCTCCCGGCCATATACGGGGTACAGCGTGAAGTTTTCCCATTTCAATCTCATTTCAGTTTAAAATATCAAAGGAAAATTTTTGCGTTCAACATAATGAGGTAGCCTGATTTATGTGGGCGACGTGTCCTGGAAATTTAGTAGCATCTGGAACTTACAGCCATAAAATATTGTGTGTGAAACGTTGAAAATGTTTTTGTTATGTACTTAGTTGTAAATGACTTTGGTACATTTTGTATATATAGATAATAGAATACTGGTTGTGGGTTCGATCCCTGCGAGAGGAAATGAAATATTTATTAAAATTTATATATTTTTTAATTTTTTTATTCGCATTTGCAGCAAACCGCGTAAAAAGAAGTAACCTGGTAACATAGTGTTAAAACACTCCGTTCTCATGAAGAGGTTTCCGTTCTCCATTTTCCACCGTACACTTGTAATTGATGTATCATTTTAATATTTGGCAATTATATGTAGACAAGTTGACTATACAATACTAATAGCACCATCGAGCTGGTATGATGATGGAATTTTTTTTGAAATGCCTATTAGTAAACATATCGAGTTTGTGTTCATTTTGGAAACCTAAAATTATATGAAAGAAAACGTTATATCGTAGGTAATTTCTCAATTGCTTACAAATATATTGTACTCTTGCCCCATTTACATAATATAGTATGTATGTACAAAATTTACACGTTATAAAAACAAAATTTTTAGAGAGCGTTACGAGCAAATATTACTTTACAACATAAGCTGGTTTCATTATTTTTTAAGTAGACCAAGAAAATATATATTTAAAAGTATTATCTAAGTACAGTAAATGTAAAGTGTAAACGTGAAGATTGCGGGTTCGATTTCTGTTCGGGTGAAAGATAACTCTTCTCGGTCCAGTAACAAGGCGTAAAGCGGCGTTGGGTTCCGCTAATCATTTTAATAAATTTTTAATAAAATTGCGGATAGTAAAGAACGCAGAGACTTAACGCTATTCCAATCCGTCTACTTAACCTGCATGCCTTAACTTTAGAGAAAATAAATAGAATAAATACAGTGTTTTTTATTCTAAACTGTATCCCGATAGGATAGACAGAGGGTCCCTGAAAACATAATGTTAAGACACTTCCCATTTCACATACTTCCGTTTCCCATTTTCCGAATTCTTTACCTCGTTTCCACTGCGCCACTACGGGCTTCAACTAAAAAGTATACATGATAATTAACATTTTTAAAGTGTTATTCCGCACTTAGGAACGAAAAATACTTATTTAGAAAACGTATAAAAATTTGAACGTAGCGGTACGTACGTACTTGAACCTGCACCTCCTGACCTCCTCCCGACCAGGCGCTCTGACCACTAAGCCATACGTTCTCATCAAGCTAATGTCGTCGAAACGTCGAAATAATTATACGCTTGTTACAACTTATTTATGTTCTTAGTATGACTTCAATTAACCCAGATAGCCCTTAAAAAAAATACAGTTATATAAGAAAATAGAACGAACGACTTTTACTTTCGTTAAAAATTTTAACTTGTATATCGACAACTTAAGTAATGGTACTAAATAAATGGCTTATCCACATTTTGGTTCTTAATGTTCTTTAAATATTATATCTAAGTGAGGTAATATTTACTTACTATTTCGAATATATTATATAATATTAAAGATTAAGGTCGCCATGATGTGCATTAAGCGTGACGGTTATGAGTTCGATTCTCGCTGGTGGGATGATTATTTCTATTTCTATTTGCAATTTCCCACTTTGGTAAAGAGCTTCATTTTATATATGTATATATAATGTAGTTTTGCCAAACTGGTCAGTGTATACAACATTTTTTTATAGAAAATAATGTATGTATTATGTGTATATTTAATTTTGAGGCCAGTCGTGGCGCAGAGGCACAACAAGTGAATGATTGTAGGTTCGATTCCGAGGCAAGGAGCCGTTGAGTTCCGCCATTCAGCAGGCAATATCTCAAAAGCAATATTTATATCTATTTGTTCTATATATTAATAATAATAATACAAAAATGTAAATAATCCAACAGATTAAAGGAAAATATTTTTTGTTTCTTTCTCACATACATACATAATTTGTTTTAAACGAACCCTACATTTAACACACTTACAACTAGGTTTCACAATTAAAATTTTACATAATAAAAAAAAAGAGTTATTTCTTTATAAATTTGCGATTTTAAAAGTACTGAAAATTAATGATTTAAATCAGTGTTGACTTAAATTATTACAAAACGACCGGTTTTGACGGCTGTTGACATTTAGATTGCGTCAAGTAGGGCCTTAGGTACATACTCGTAACTCACTCGTAACTCGTCGGTTTCCAGGAGGCGCGAGTTCGGGTCCCGCTTCATTCAAATAATTATTATGTAACCTACTGTACTTGAGCTAAAAGTTACCTCAGGCATTTAGAATGCGGCAGGTATTATATTTTATTTATAGGTATCATTTTATTTTATTAAATTTTCTATATATAATTATAAATTTAGTCCAACTCAATCCAGTAGTAAGATTCAGATAGGTTAAAAGCACCTAATGCGCAAACACTCCGTTGTTAATTTTCATTGAAGATAATGTATGTTGAGTGGCAGAATTCAACGCTGCGCTTTATCTCACGAAAGAAATGAAAAATAATATGCAACAACTCGGAGATATCGAACCCACAACCACTACGTTTATGTTCAAACACTGAAACACAATAACTTTAAAGTATATCGAGATAATCAAATAATTCAAACGTTTATCAAAATAGTGACCTCTTGAAGGCTGTTGAATAAAATATATCCATTTACATACATATTTATATTAGTAATACATATTTAATTATTTATTTGAAGAATAAAATAAGATAATTATCTTTATTTACACAGGTCGGGGTCAAAAGGTCTAACGATTTAGACATTGATTATATATTAGGTTTTGATAAAAATTTTAACGATTTTTTTAGTCACATAGCTGGTTAGATAAACGTTAGTGTTACATACCCCGGTCCTCATATACATCACATCAGCGTTCATACGGCGCTTAAAAACTAATTAATTCTTCAAAGTTGAAATCGAACCCACCACCCTTACATTTAGTGTAATAACATGATCTGATAACATAATAATATTTACCAAAAAGACACAAACAAATCTACAAAGCCTACGTCATTTTTATACTCGGTGGTCGGAAAAATATATAATATACTAGCTTTATTTGGCCTCCACATACCCACGACTGACATCCCTGACATTAATCAACTGACAATAATCAACCTATAGTCGATTTTTATTTAATTTATTGGTTTGCTTTTGCATATAGCAAAAGGGAATTTTGTTTAAGATTATACACTAGGAGATATTGCTTTTTAAGTTACGAAACCCAACGCCGCGTTTTATCTTAATCAAATGCCTAGAGTTAAGACACCCTGTCTCTGCTCCATAGCTTTCAATTAAATAGTAAATATTTCTCATTTTAATTTCTCTCTAATCCTCTCAACACGCAATGTCTCTAAAATTCGCAATTCGTCGGCATTCGGCGGAAAGAATGCCGACGAATTGCGAAATTAAAATGAGAAATATTTACTATTTAATTTCCTCGAATGGGAATCGAACCCACAACCATTCACAGTCACACATGTGACCCTGCGCCACGACTGGCCTCAAAATCAAATATACAACTTGTATTTAGAAACAGGTTTCTATAAAAGCTTTTTGTATGCGGACGGACTAATTCGGCAAAATTACATTATATATACATACATATATAATACGCGGAAATGGTCAACCGATACTTGTGTAGGTCGTTTTAACTAGTTCACAGCCCACGAGAATTATTAGTAGCATTATATTGTCGAGTCTGGTTGTGGGTTCGATCTCCATTTGGGGAAAGGGTTCGTTTCATTTCCTTGATCTGGCAGATAAATTATGCTATTAAACTTTGCGACTAGAACGCAGATATTTTTTTATTTATATTAAGGTTTAAGTTAAGCTTCGTGTTCGCAAAATAAATGAACACGAAAAATTTAATTGACAAAAAATCGAGAATCACTTCTCTCTGCTTTCTCTATATAATATAAGAGAATATGAGAAACGCGACGGTTGTGGGTTCGATTTTCACTCAGAGTAATAAATTATTTTCATGATTTATGAGTTTCACGTCTCAACACGCAATCTCTTGAAAATGAGCGGAAAGTTGGGAACTGCCTTAGTAAATATTACCTTCCCTGCTACATGCGGGATACAGCGGGAAATATTCTCTTTAAATATACTTTATAAAATTAAAATTTCTTATAAAGTATACAATATAGGTAAAATTCACAATTGCGACACATAATTAATATAATATTGAAATGTCAAAACGGCCAATCGACTCAAATGTAATATCCGCTAACATTTACCGAGAACCAAGGTTATTATATAATAACTTATAAGCCCGTATATATATCTAAAAAGTTTGTGTCCGTCGTTTCATATAACCTTAAAACTTTTTTTTAGCCTTTCGCTGTATTCCACACATAGCGGAGTAGGTAAAAAGAACTTGGGGACCCAGTATTCTTCCCTTCCGTTCCCTCCGACTTCCCGTTCCCCACTCCCTTCCACATCCGCACCCCGCTTTGACATTGCATGTTGAGTGACGGGACTTAATGCTTCCCTTTGCCTCATTACCAGCGCCAGGAAATGAAAATATTAATATTGAGTGGGTGTCGAAGCTACAACTTATAGCGTTTGCGCCAAAAATGGCTTCAACTTAATTTTTTAAAGTATATTTATAATGTATTCAGTTATATTTTATCTTAAAGCATTTGTTACTTTGATTAATGACTGTCATGATACAAAAACATAGCTTCTTATTGTAATTAAGGGAAAAAACGCGGCGTTGAGTTCCACGACTACACGCGCTGTACCTAGAAAATTAAAACTTATTTTCTTTACTCATCCTGCTATATACTAAAACTAAAGAAAAATATAAATTTTAGTTTGTATCTAGTATTATCGTATTTAATCAGGTAAATTTAAACTGTGCCACGACGGACTTAAAGAACTTAACGATTTCCATTTAAATATATATTTATATAATAAATGGCCATAAAAACGACTGTGGACCGATTATGCATTTTTATGATAGCGTTAATTATTGACTAATGTTTACGTTAATTATTTTTAATTATCATTAAGCAACACTCGGAGATCCAATTATTATTTAAACGGATTTAAACTGGCTTATATTATATTTTCTAAGCAAAGAATCGATGGCCTATTTTGTATGTTTTGGAAAAATTTTAACAAAGTCGTTGTGGATATAATATTAATTATAGCGCGATGTTGAATTTTATCAGTCAACACACAATGCTTCCAAAACGTGAACGTGGAGAGCTGAAGTTTCTTAGTGGGAACGGAGTGACTTAACTACGTTCCCACTAAGAAATTTCTGTTCATTCATTGCCTTCTCTGCTATGTACGGTACACAGCGTCAAATCAAAAACGAAATAATAAAATAAAAGGTATTAAGCATATTTATTTAAATGTTGCTTAATCTACAATATGTTACATATACAAATCTCTTCCGTTATAAGCTGACTGACGGACAATGCCGAAAATTACGCGACGTGGAACGCTGAAATTTAAGAGTATTTTAATTACCTCTTTATTTTACGTGATGCTGATATCAATGCAGGTATAAGAAAAAAATGCTTACCTGAAAACAAAATGAAATCAATAATTAATAACAAAAATTTGTACGCAAAAATTGAAATAAAATTGATAGAACCATATTATGTATATAGAGGCCAGTCGTGGCGCTAGGACACAAAATCTGGTGGTGGGTTCGATCCTCACTCGAGGAGATGAAATATTTATTTAAATTTATATTTCCATACCTTCCCTCTGGTCTAGAGGCAAAGAGCGGTGTTAAGTTCCGCCACTCCAGAAGCAATTCGGTGGAAAGTGGGGAGCGGAGTGTTTTAACACTAGGTTTCCTCTGCCTACCCTGATGTGTGCGGGATACACAGGGAGAAGCTGATTTATTTGATTTTTATTTAAATTGATATGACCTTGAAAATTTTACTTTCAGTGCAATGGATTTTTTAAAACAAATTAATATTATACAGTGTGTTGTAATGATTTAATTATATTTTTTATTTAGACGTATGTAATATATAGATTTATTGCATCATACAACTCTACATTATAATTTTTAAATCTTTTTCCATTTGCTTATAAATATATTTTTTAAATCGTATATTAGTCCATTTTCATTCCATTTTGGGGACAATATATCTTAAATGATGGAATTCAATGTTACCAAAATAAAAATCGAATTATTTTAAATATAAATTCCTTAAACAATAACATATGGAGTCAAAAGGTATCAATAATATTTATTTATATTATCTTCATGCTATATCCCGTAAATAGAATGGATAAGAAATGACAGGAACCGGGGATCCTAGTGCCGAGTCACCCGATGGCATATCGAGTGGCGGAACTCAACGCCGCACTTTATATCACAAATATAAACAATAGTTTCCGCTAATAACAATAGTGAAAGGATTCTTGTAACGGAACGGAACTTGTACATAACAACATGTACAGCTTACAATAAAAATCCTCTTACATACAAACACTAATAAGGCCAACTAGTGTTATACAACTTGTATACAGGATGTAACTGTGTAAATATATTTCTAGCAATATAAATATTTGATTACTAAATGTATGAAATAAAAGCAAATAGAAGCTTCACGCGTTTTCACGCATAACAGGCTAGGTATCCCGGATAGAGGGAAACTAGAATTAAGAACTAGTAGTTGTCTAATGCACGATGGTTGTAGATTCGATATTCGCTCGAAGAATGATTATCTTGACATAAAAACATGCGGAGTAAAATAAAAACATATTGCAATTAATTATTAATAATTATCTAACTAGGTACATAAAAATTTACAAGATTTCGGCGGAATGTTGGAACAGAGTGTCTTAGCACTAGCACTCCCTCTGCCTATCAAGCTCTATGTAGGATGCAGCGTGAAGTTAAAAAAATCAATAGCCATTTCTCTATCTAAATCATATTATCTTCCTTCAATACGTTAGATCAAATTATAATTCATATGCTGCAGTACTATGTCAGAACTGCATACTCTAATATGAAACGCCGCATACAGTGCAAACTTAGCCTTATATTAATATGTATGATATGACTTTGTTACATTCACGAGTGTCTGAATAAGGCTGGTGTGCACGGTTGTATAGGTTTTTTTTTTATTTTTAACGAAAGCTAAAACAGCCCACTTTTAATCCCTTGAGCTCGTTTCTGACTTCTCTCTGATCTGACTTTAATCGTCACGGTCGTGGGTTCGATTCGGAGAAATTAGATCTTTATTATTTTCATTTTCCTCGCCCTGGTAACAAAGCAAAGCATGGCATTGAAATCCGCTGCTCAACACGAAGTGTCTTCCCCTCCCTACCAGGATTAGAACTGAAGAATAGAAGAAGAATTTCCTAATATAATATGCGGGATACAGCGTGTAACTTAAAAAAAGTGAAGTGCTTGAAGAAATATTTATATTTTTTATATCAATATAAAATAAACTTACTACTTAACGATACTAGCGAAACCCAACGCTGTTCTACATCTAAATACTTTGTATATTATGCGTAAATAATATTATAAAATAAAAAAAAATCATTAACTTATTATATACCTCAAAATTATTATAATAAATTAATTTGTACTTTAAATAAAATATTATTTAATTCGTGAGTCACCGCCTTTAGGTACTACCTAAAGACACAATGATATATATCCAAGTGCAATAATCTACTCGAGGTTTGGTTTAAATTTTGATATCTTTTTTTAGCTTCACATTGTATCCCGCACATAGCAGGATTGGCAGAGAAAACCTGGGAACCTAGTGCTAGGAAAGTACGTTCCCTTCTTTTCGCCGAATTCTAGACGCATTGTGTGTTGAGTGACGGATCTCAACGCCGTGCTTTGCCTCGTTACCAGAGTTAGAAAATGATAATATGAAATATGTCATTCCTGCGACCGATTCCCATCGAAAAAAGACGCATTTGAGATGTATCTGACACTACTCGGTAGATATAGGTTCAACTTTTGAATTACATTTTGCCTTTTAAAAGAACCCATTCTTCAGTCGTCACAATATATCCAGCTTCACACTTTATCCCACATAACAGGATAAGGAAGTTAAACCTAATGTCGTAACACTCTGTTCTCCACGCGCGACTCGAATTAAAACATTGTGTTTCACTCAAAACACAATGTTTTTATATATTTAATTACAATAATTAATACTCCTGAGTGGGAATCGAACCCACAACCGTCGTATTTACAGTCAAACGCTTCCACTGCACCACAGTGGCCTGGGTGTAAAAACAATTTAATTTACAATTTTGAGAAATGTTGAGAAAGAGGTCATTGCTCTGGGACCTCCGTTAAGTTTCATCTTTTAGGATCATTCACAAAATATTTACACAACACGATTTATAAGTTAATATTTTCTTTAAATTTTTTTTATGATGATTCACAATATTTATTTTTTTTCTTTAGCATTTTTTTTCTTTAGCATTATTAGCTACTTAACCGAATTTAATAAGGTAAGGAGTTTTTTATATAAAATACATACATACATGTTACATAAGTGTCATGTCGGCAGTATATCATATTTTTTAACGTTACTGGTTTTTGTTATATTAATAATTTATCAAATCAAAATTTGTTCAAAATTTAGTATTTTTTAAGAATAAATATTATTTTCAAAGTATAATTGTATTTTTTATGATGAAAGTAGAAAAAAAATTACTCATTTATTTTAAAAGAAAAAAAGATTACAAAAATATAAAAAATCGTATAGCAATCGTTCAGTAAGAAGGGATCGTAACGGACATGTGAAGTAAATATAAGTTTTTTTATGTTTCACTTTACATACGAAAGGGGTCGGTACTACTTTGTGTTATTGGACGTGATGTAGGTATCCTTTCACAATTTTTCCTCGCGTCTCTTGAATTTTAAGGAGTAAAAAAGAGAGCTTAGTGATAAGTCACTTGGTGCCTAAATTAGAACTCACTAAGGAAGTTCCATGGCAGGAAGAAAGTAAGTTTAAGAAGTAAGGAATCTCTTCGCTCTAGTAACGAGGTAAAGTACAGCGTTGAGTTCCGCCAGTCAACACGCTATGCCTCTAGAATTCATCCTCAGGTTGCTTCTGCCTACCGTGTTATAAGCGAGATACAGCGAGAAACTAAAAATAGGTAACAATTATCTTGTATAAATATTAACCTTCTATTCACTGTACAAAAAAAGAATGTACAGAATTAGAAATTTAATACCGTTAAGTAAACGTCCTTGAAATATTAGGAGTGGTCAGTCAGGTCCGTCAATGGGTCACTTCCAAGCATTTTTAAAGTAGATGTTGTTAATTAAAGTCTATTTAGTAGGACGTCTTTTGAGACACTTTTTAAAATATGAAGTATTCATTAAATTTACTTTATTATAATTTAAAATCATAATACCATTAGCTCAGTAAGCTAGTTCTTCAGTGAGCGATTCAAAGTAAGGAGTTTGACTCCCATTTAAAGTTAAAGCCGAAAGCAAACTTCAAACTTCACGTTTTAACTCGCATATTGGGACAGATAAAGGAAACTGAATAGAAGAAAAGCAGAGAGTCAATACCGTGCTTTGTTTTGCATGAGCAAGATAATAAAAGAAATAAAAATATTTCATACATCCCAGTGGGGATCGAACCTACAATCATTGCGTTTAACCTGGGACGCACCACGATAGACTAAATTGTCATTGTGTGGCCATAACATAGTATCAATATTATAAAATATGGAAATAATTGAGAGTTGAGACACTTATTGTCTCCTCAAAAAATGGACTATTCAAAACGAACATAGTTTTTAATTTCAACCAGCAGTTCCTGAGATTAGTGCGCTCATCGAACAAATTTTTCAGCTTTTTTATAGTAGTATGGATTCTATTCGCTAAATTAAACAGTTAATTCCCTAAATTGGAAATAGAGTATCTTCTTCAAATTGGATCAGATTACTCTGTAGGATTATCCAAAACAAATTGTTCAAACAACAATAAATATTTGCGTACTGTTAGTGAAAGTAAGGCAACAAAATATAAAAAAAATATAAAAAAATATACCTAAATGTATTATTGTATACTCAATTTTTGAAAGTGGTTAAATATTTATACTAAATACACAATTTGATGCCATCGTGGCGTAGCGGTATAATGTTTGGTTGTACGTGACTGTTCTGTATTGCAGATTCTATGCCGCCGAGAGTTATTTTATTTTTAACAAGACAAACCGCGGCGTTGAGTTCCGTCACTTCATATGCAATATCTTGAAAATTGGACTGAAAGTCGGCATCAGAATTTGTATTAAGTTCCATCTGCCTACTCCTAACGCACTTTCCCCATATTAATTATAAATACGAAATTCGTAAATGAATTCGAACCCATAACAATAAAATAAGTCACATATATTGTAATAACTGAGTCACAGTAGCTAAAATATATTTCTTATTTGATATCTTAAAAGCTTCTAAGCAGTGTGACTTCATAAATTCCCATACACCAACATTATGAATATGTAAATATAATCTCACGGCGGGTCTTAAGACAAAGTGAGCGACTTAAGCTCCGTAGAGTATTAAAGCTACTTTATACGGTTCCTGCCTTATATCTTTTAAAGTACAAACATACATTAATCTTTGGATGAAATATTAAATATTAAAATTTTAAAATATTAATTTATGATTTTAAATTTTATATTACATTTGGAAATCAAATGCAATGTGAGTCGTGGCGCAGGAGCACAGGCATGTGACTGTAAATGCGACAGGTTGTGGGTTCGATTTCCACACGAGGAATTAAAATGTTTAATATTTTCATTATCGCTCTGGTAATGAGCACCCACCCACTGCCATCGTTATTAAAGGACTTTCGTTTCCCACTTTCCGGACACATTGTGTGCTGAGTGGCGAAACTCAACGTCACGCTTAGTGTTGCGTGAAGAAATTAAAATATAAAATATTTAATGTCCTCGAGTACAAATCGAACCCACAACCGTCGCGTTAACAATCACGCTTATGCCCCTCTATCACGCCATCCGTCACTGGCCTCTTCTTTTATATACCAGTGAATAATAACTTATAAAAGATTCGAACCCATAAAAGCGTTAAACGTGCAATATTGCTACACACGTTTTCAAACGCCACAATAACCTCCTCGACCGTAACGAGATCTGTTTACAAATCATATTTAATAATTGACATCGATTTGACATTACACCATTGAATGTAATGTCTAAGTCTATTTAATATTTAATAATAGCGATTATTTACTAAACTCTTGGGCAAGACACATCACGGTTTTGGGTTCCGCTAATCAACGTGCAATATCTCGAAATTGGGAGATAAAAGCTGCGTGTTGTCATATCAATTTCTCACTGTTTGATATTATAATTTATTTTTTCTTTTTCTTTTCAGCTTCACGCTGTATCCCGCATGTAGCAGGGTAGGCAGAGAGTGTGTTAAGACTCTCTTCTTCCAACTTTCCATCAAATTCTGAAGGCATTATGTGTTGAATTGAAAAATATGACGATATTCATAATTCTTAATTTGTTTTAGATATTAGGAACATAACGAAAACCAAACATAAATTTACTAATAAATCTTAGAAAATTTAAAATATTTTTAATTTTTATATAAATAAAGCAAGGATGGAACCCACAGGCTTCTAGTCTACCTACAATACCTTCCACTCCACCATGCTACTGCCAATTTTGTAATTTTCACTCAAATTTCGACCTTATCCCTATCTAATAGATGCTAAAATTAATATCGATCATTTGACATATGATTTTATGTCATATCGCCATCAAAGTCACGATGGAGTAACAACTTGCCTAACTCCGACCGATTAAGGGTATGCAATTGGTTTCGTAATGTACTAGCCTTTATTACGTATTGCCGATTCGAGACTATTAATGAAATACCTTAAATAGGTATTTATTTTCATTTAGTACTTTTGTTTAGCTTCACGCTGTTTCCCGCTAATAGCGGGATAGACAGAGGAAGAATTCGGGACACTGCGGGTTGAGTAGTGGTATTTAACGCCGTATTTTGTCTCTCTGGTGCGGGAATTTGATATTTGGTAACACCATAAAATATTATTAGTAAGAAAGAAATAAGTTTCAATTTTATTTTAAGTTCTTAAAAAGAACCTTACTAATATATTATTTTAATTTATTTATTCTACTATATCACATCTTGGTCAGATTTCAGCCTCTTCCAAATTTACCTCTCCATGACACTATAGATTATCACTATTTATAAATATAAATAGTGATAATCTATTTCTTATTTGGTCTTTATATCTAGATTTGAGCAAAATATTTCAGTTATAGGACTTTGTGTTACTGTAAACGTGATAGTCTTAGGTACGATTACCACTCGGACGTATGAATTATTTTCAATAATCTGCTTTGACAGACGCTTCTCAACACACAATATCTTGCAAATTCATTGCAAAGATTGAAACACATTTTTTTAACATTAGGTTTCCCTCTGAGACCAAGCGTGGCGAAGGGGCAAATTATACACATGCATGTGTATTTTTAGATTGTAAACGTGACAGGTTGTGAGTTCAATTCCCACCAAAGGAAATAAAATGTTTTATATTTATGTTTTCTCGTAAAGAGGCAAAGCGTGGCGTTGAGTTCCGCTACAGATTACGGTGGTAATTGGGGCACAGAAGTGTTTTAATTAGAGCCAATCGTCTTTAACACTAGATTCCCAGGTTCCCTACCTACCCTGCTATGTGCGGGATACAGCGTGAAGCTAAAAAAATCCCTGGACTTATCCTACTCATGATTTACCTATACCGACACATTCAAGATCGACAAGATATACCTAGGGTAGTCTATTTGTAGGACTCTCACGCATTTGATAAATAAAGACCATTTATTGTTGACTTTTGTATTTCAATATAGTTATAGTTTTTATTACGTATTTACGCATTAAAGACGCGTTGCGTGCAGTGTTAGTAATTTTTTGTCAAAAAGATATTTGACAAATTACTTGTTGAGTTGCAGAATTCAATCTAACATTTTTCTTGTCAGAGTAGAAGAATAAAGAAAAATGATAATCTTTTAGAATTTGAATCTATACACATCGTATTAACAACCAGTCTGTCCAATGTCATATTTATTTCTATTTTAATTATTTTCATATCCCAATCTCCCGATGGGCATCTGGAAAAACCCCATAATTCTTTCATAGAAAATATATATAATTATATATATTATACGACGATTTTACTATTAGTAACTAGAGAAGGGGTCAACGTATTGAAATTGTTACATGGCCACGTGTGTTTCGTTGCGTGCAGTGTCTATAGGTAAATAGTTCTTGAGTGTTATGTCACTCGCATAAATTTACATAATAATATTTTGGCTATAAACTATTTCGTAGAGAGCAGTGTTAAAAATATGAGCTATTAAAATATTTTTTTTCTTCTATAAAAGTGGGATGGGGAGAACGGAAAGATTACTTCTTTTTTTAGCTTATGCTTTTTCTCGCATATACAGGTAGATACATAAAGCAGTGTTTGTCTTTTATCTGTAATGCTGAAACGGAGAGATGGAAATAGATTATTGTCTTGAATTGGGATCAAAAATGGGATTCTAAGGAATATGTTAAAACGTATTTTTTATATTTTGAAATATTTATACAAAAATAAAATAATAATATAAGCATATAGTAAATGTCGTATTACAGTTCAAACTTAGCTATACTAATTTAAATTTAAATATCTCATAATAATTACTTATTATACGATTAAAAAAATACAATTTTGTGATATAGTAAATACACATAAAAATGACAAAAACACAACTCGAACCATAAAAACAAATTAAAATTTACATTATAAACAGGTATTTTTAAACTAGATCTATGTAGTCAATAATATGTAACCGATAGTTTATAATAACGTGGACATTTAAAATTTTTTAAAACAACAAAAAAATAAGAAAAATATTAAAACTGTCATAGGATATTGTGGTTATGTTTAAGTTCTCTTTTGGTGGGAATGATTATAGAGGTTTAGATATTAGAGGTTATCGACATTTCTTTGTTTTTATAACACAGAAAGCGGCGTTCAGTTCCGCCGTTTAACGTGCATTGTTTTGAAAACTGAGGGTAAAGTAGAAAATAGAATTGGCTTATTCTGTCCAGTCTGCTGCATGCAGGAGACGTCAAAAATAATAAAAATTCAATAATACTCATTTTTTTTGTATTATTTTCTTTAGCCACATTTCCAAAAGTAGAATTATAGTTTTAGCGCATATATATATATATATATATATATATATATATATATATATATATATATATATATGTCTGTTCTTTTGTTCCTTTCTTACTATTAAATAAGTGAACCGATTTTGATACACGATACTTCATTGGGTTTATCTTCATGTCCAGAATCTTACTACATTTGTAGGATTTTATGTGATTTATTTAATTTGCTTATAATTTATTTGTTCTCAAATACATACATATTCGACCGTTGTGTCGTATCGTGTTTTACAATTAACTCAATGTGTACCATGAAAAGAAAGTATTTGAAAGTTAACGGATACGCTTCACAATTTTTAACGCCCCAGTTACAATAGAGAATTAACATAAGTGCATAAGAAAACGAGGTAACTAAGCGTTTAAGTTATTTTTAGATTTTTGTATGGCGAAGGGGTGCAAGCGTGCAACTGTAAATGTGATAGGTCGTGGGTTCAATTTCCACTCGATCGTGAAGCTACTGAAAGGAATCAAAAATAAACGAACTTAAAGTACGTAAATGTATTTACAAATGCGTTTAACTTGTTTTCGTAACATATCCTCCATAATGTATGAAGATTCTCTTCATATTCACACTGTATCACTGTATATATTAAGATAGGCTGAAGGAATCTAGTGTTCAGACACTCCGTTCCTAACTTTCGACCTGATTTTCGACTCAATACCATACATTGTCTTAGGGAAATAAGAAGAAAACTCATTTCGCCGAATGGTAATCGCACTCCCCACCGCCGGTCAATAATGTAAATAATACCTAAAACATTACAAACTTTTAAGTCTTTTCAAAATTTACTTTAAACAGCCCATTATATTATACAAAGTGGTGTTTGCACAAATTGTTTAAGTAAGCACGTTCGTCCTTACAGTGCGGCCTTGCGGGCTTTCGACATCATTCGCTAGTTACAACAGACAGACTACTATTTTACATATTATATACGTATATAACTATAGAGCGTATATAGCAGGGTAGACAGAAACCGACAAGTGTCTAAGCTCTCCATGTTGAGTGGCGGTACTAAACGACGCACCTATCTACAACTTCTTCATAATGGGCTTAATATGTGTTTTTTTTTAATATTAAATATTAGTTTTCCTTTTTTTTAATATTAATTACTTTCACCGAACTCACAACATTTTTTCATGCTTAAGAGAAAAAAATATTTGGTATAATAAGAGAATGAGAATGGTACTTGATATTGTATGTATGTATGGAAGGAATTTAGTGTTTAAGACAGGCCATCTCATGTTTTGCTCTATCTGTTTTAAGAGACGTATCGATTAGCGGAACTCTACGCCGCGCTTTATCTCGCTACCAGACTGGCGAAATGTAAGCACCTCAATTGGTATTCGCCCCGAGTAGCAATCGAACCCACAGACCAACCCGCCTTGTTTACAATCAAACCCATTTATAATAAGTCAGTAATCAATATTAATCATTAATTCTATTCTTATATTTCAAAATTGCAAAAGTTATTGACACTTCGCACGTCATTATATCGGTATTATAAAATACCTTAAAGCTTGTACTTTCAATTGACGGCCGTGACTTTTTAGTGCATTCAACCAATTCATGTTTCTTGTTCATAAAATGTTGATATTTCAAAAGCTGAGTCAATTTTACGAGTACACAGAATATGTTTTTCTTTAGGTTCACGCTGTATCCCACACATTGGAAATCAACGATGAAGAGCGAGGAAATAAAAATATGAAATATTTCATTTCCTCAAGTGGGAATCAAACCCAGAACCTGTCATGTTTACAGCCACACACCGCCGGTCGTGGGGGGTTCAAGCAACCCCCTCGACCCATTGACTTTATTTTGATATATTATAATTGCCCTAATTTAATTTTAAAAGTCTAATTTAGCCTCTATCAAACTAATATGGGTTAGGTAGAGAGAGATATGTGAACTAAATGCATCATATCGGAAATGCAAAAGGCAAAATGCGGCGTTAAGTTTCACCATTTGATACACAGCTTCAAACTGTATCCCGCACACAGTAGGGTAGGCAGAGGGAACTTAGTGTTAAGACACTCCGTTGCCCACTTTCCGCCGAGTTCTGGAGGCATTGCGTGTTGAGTGGCGGAACTCAACGCCATGCCTTGCCTCGACACCAGGGCGAAGAAATGAAAATAAATTAAAATAAATACTTCGTTTCCTCGACTGGATTCGATACACAGTGTTTCGAAAATTAACGAATTGACAGTTTAAGCACTTGGTTCCCTTTGTCTATTCTGCAATACGCGGGAAAAGCGTGAAGCTTTATATAATTTCTAATATGAAATGTAAATAGTTAAATAAGTATGATATACGTTATGATTTATTTGGTGAATATTAATCATGTTTATATAAAAATTGACTAAATTTGTAATTTATTAATTCAATATGGAAGCGAGAAACATTAAATAATATTTTCTATTCATTTAAAAGTAAATCATGTACAATAATTCCAAAAATATAGCGTTTGTTGCAGCTGACTCCCGCATATAGAAGGTAGGCAGAGGGAACCTCTAACACTGAACTAAACGCTCTTTGTCCTCTTACCAGAACAAATTACTCAATCTCCCACTGGGAATTGAACCTACACCCATCGTGTGTTTAGTCACACGCTGACCATTGCGCCACGGCGGCCTCAAGTTATAAATGTGAATATTTTAATATATTTAAAATATGAAATAAAAAAAGAACAACGTAAAATAAGTAACTATATGTATTACTGGTAATCCAAAATACAATAAACGGGTACACAAAAGCAGAAATCATAAATGAAAATTAAATATAATAAGCAAAACAAAGCAAACAGAAAAAAAAATCGTCTTTTCACCAGCAGCAGTCACAATTAAGATAAATAGATCATTCAGATGGCTGCTTCTTAATCAAGTAACACGATTTCTTCCTTATAAGGGTTCCGTATCTTAAAGATAAAACGGGAGCCTATTACAAAGACACCGATGTCCGTCCGGCTGTCTGTTCATCTGTCACCAAGTTCTATCTCATGAAATGTGATAGTTACGACAAAAATATGCACTGATGATGTATTTCTGTAGACGCTATAAAAACAAATAGTAAATAAAATAAATAGAGTAAATATATATTTATATATATGTGCATATATATATATATATATATATATATATATATATATATATATATATATAT
>DWAN01000117.1:0-31653 GCA_018230445.1 Heliconius hewitsoni | reverse complement strand
TAAATATTTATCTTTCCTAAGTGTGGATTAACACTTTAAAAATGTTTAAAAAAAGTAAATAATTTGTTTATTTTCTAAAAATGTTCAATTCCAAGATGTTGCGTAAATCATATTTTAAACGAATGACGATTATTGGGCAGAAATACTGACAAATAGATATATCTATCTATTAAAACGAATGCACAATTACTTTTCTAAGAAACGTTTATGCGTTGCCAAAGGGAGATTTTGATACAAATATGACAATTATATAATGAAACTTTAACTATAAAAATACGAGTCCCAAAGAAACTTAAAAAATATACAAGTCCAGTAATTTAATATTTAGATATGAGTAGGTAATATTAAACAATTACACAATCAAAACAACTTTATGATCGATACACACATTATCAAATCAGACCTTTACGCAAAGTAAAACGATCAATAGCCGAGACCCAATTCAATTTTACTGAGTTTCTTGGGAAGATTTGAAAAAAGATGCCACCACAATCCATAACGGATTGGACTTGATGGCATTTTTTTCTATAAATAAAAAAATGATTTATCTTAATTTTATTATGTTTAACACTATAATTGGGATACATTTAAGTTATCTTATAATTTATGGGAATCCGATCTTTGCTTTCACAGTTTGCGATCGTAACACTATTATTTAGTAGAAATTCGCATAAGAGTAGAAGGAAGAATAAAAGTATACCTTCTATAGGTATAAAAAAAAACGACAGACATCTCCATATAGGAACAAACATTCATACACCGACTGATAAACACATTACTCTTCTTTCAATCACGCAGCCGGGTAATATAATAGGAGTAGACCACGTACTGTAAATACCAGACAGGATTAGGATTATATTAACTTTTTTTTATTTCGGTAAATTATAATATTCTTCTTATAATTTTATTCATTTCATATATATATTTACAATATTCTTTCCAAGAAATTCTACAATAAGGTAGATAAAGAAAAAGTTATCAGAAATTGGCTTTTAAGAATTGTTTACAAGTTTTGTATCCAACTATCAATTGTAAGTTACAACTTATGATATATATTTTTTTTAATTACACACGATGAATGTTTATTTTGTTGTTATAATATGCCTTAACTATTTCTTTCTTCTTCTATATAAAAGACTAAATAAAAAGCAATACAGATAATAATTAATGACATTTTCGTTGTGTAACAAGAAGTAACCCTAATAGAAATTAAAGTACCTAATTCAGTTAAATCTACGTTAACTTATGTAGATTTAGAAGTAAATAGTATATACGGACAGACATGCCCGCTATGTAAAGGAAGTTCAAGCAAATTTTCTTAACGAATCACAGTAAAGTCCGTGTGAACTTGTAACTTACAAATTATACAGCTCGTACTAATTGGCTCTCAAATTCATTAGCAGCCATTTAGAGGACACCCACTCCGAAGTAGAGCGAAGAAGCTGAACATTTGTATTGCATATTTCGCCTTTCTATTGACTCAAGTAAGAGTACGTAGTGCTGGAAACGCTGTGATTTGGTGATTTAGAAGTGTTTATATTTTATTTTTACCTTCTCACATTTAGTTTTATCGCTGGACAATTAACAAGAAATGGTAATATTATAATATTTTTTAATTTTTTAGATACTGTATAACTTAACCAGTTGAGGCCAATAGTGACGCAGCGCACAAGGTGTGACTGTAAACGTGACTGGCTGTGGGTTCGATCCCCACTCGAGGAAATGAAACATTTATTTATATTTATATTTCCATTTCTTCGTTATGGTGTCAAGGCAAAGGGCGGCATTGAGTTTCGCCATCCACGCTAAACACGCAATGCATCCAAAATTCGGTGACAAGTGGGGAAAGAAGTGTCTTAATACTCTAGGTTCCCTGTGCCTATAATGCTGTGTGCGGGATACAGCATGAAACTGATTGTATAACTTAACGCCGTACCCTGACTTGCAAACTTAGGGAAACGAAAATCCTTTATATTATAAGCATTAATTAAGTACGACTAGACAATTTTAAATTGTGCCATATTGGCGTTTAAATTAAAAAAATATTATAAAGCGGCCTCCGGTGGTAAACATAGGAACTACATTTATAGATATTAAAATATTGCAGTGGCTACTAGAGGTCGTTGCTTAATAAATGTGTAAAGTAAAACCTATTTATGAAAAACCGTCGTGGCGCAGTGGCAAATAGTCGACTGCAAGTGCAACGGTTCTTTGTTCGAATTTGTTAAAATTAATTATTTTCATTTTCTCGCTAAGGTAAGTAAACAAAACTCGGCGTTGTGATCTGCTACTCGATATGTCTTGAATCTTTTGTAGTGTGTGAAGATACGAGTGTCTAGAATTAGGTTCAATCTAACTAGCCTGCTATACGAGATAAATCGTAAAGTTAAAAGAGTCAAAAATATATTTCTTGAATGAATTTCTAGTAAAATACCTTTCGACAGTCGGGAGAAATAATAATATTTATAAATATAATAACATTTATTTATAAAATATAGCTTATACCCTTAATTTCTCTTGATTTCTTGAAGAAATCATATTTCTATATTTATAAAAAAAATTTGGGCGTGTATATCGCAAAAAACGCGTATTTCTACATTATAAAGTTAATCAAAATGAATAGGGTATTTTCAGTTTACCTAGAATTATGATATTGACATCTAACATCTACAGGTAGTAGTAATTCAGAAAAACATCTAAAAATCTATACATTTGTGGTTAAATCCCAAAAAATAATAGCCTTAAAAGTGAGGCAAAATTTGGTATTAAAGACGCTAGTTCAAGTGAGGTATCAGATGAAAGGGTTCTAGCTAAGCTAAGCTTGAATATCAGCAAAAGCCATTTCTTTGCTTTGGTAACAAAGCAAAATGCGGCGTTGAGTTGCGTCACCCAACACGCAATACTTCGGGAACTCGGCGGAAAGTTGTGAACGGAAACGTCTTAATAGGAACCGAGTTTTTTAACACAATATTTCCAGGATCCCTCTATGAAACTAAAAAAAGAAAAGATAATGATAATCTTCCTTCCGCAGCCAATCGATAATATAAACACATAAATATCGAATCAAAATAGAATACATTATACAATATTACATTCAAAACAGCAACTAAATAATATATGCTATCAAACTTTCAAAATTATTACAATAACAACCGCTCAATTCCATTTTATGATACATAAATATTTACAAAGCTTAATGAAGAGGGCTATAACGCCTGAACTAAAGTTAAAAGAACGAAAAAGTAGGCGGATGCTACGCTGTGATGACAGATGGAATAAGAATGGGCGTAAAAATATCAGATACCTAGTAGACACCTACTGGGTACCTTCTATTGTTAGTGACAAAAAAAAATTGCACGCCCCACTGGGAGCTTCAAAACATGTATTATGTTTAGTGATATTTCATTCGAGGTCTAGCGAATTGATACGTCTTCTTCGAAATGCTTTATCTTTTTTGAAATGGGCACATTGGCTGCTAGTACTGGGAAAGTCTGTTCATAAATTATGTTATTATCATGTTTTTTTTTAACTAAGTTATAATATTTTTTCATAAATTGGTAGCTAACAAAGGTAGGTGATGTTGTTAATTTTTTTCTTGTAATTTATATTTAATTTATTAGTAACTGAAAAAAAGAAATCTTCATGCTTAATCCCGCACATTGTCAGGTAAGTAGAAGGAACCTGAGAACCTAGTGTTAAGGCACTCCCCAGTTCCCCACTTTCCGTTGAATTTTGGAGGCGATGCCTGTTGAGTGGCGGAGTGAACTCAGCGCTGCGCTTTTCCTCTTTACGAGAGCAAGTAAATGAAAATATTAAATATTTTTTTTCTTCAAGTGGGTATTGCATTCACAATCTGTCTCGATTAAAGTCGCACGCTAAGGTACGCCCCTGCGCCACGAATGGGTTCAAGAAAAAGATCGAAGTTAAGAAATAAGTAACGATTTCATTCATTTTCTAAATTATTTGGAGTTTACTTTTCCCTTTCCTTTACGTATATAAATTATACCTGTTCTTACATATCATATACATAATTTAACAATGTAATATATGTAAGGATATATTTATTTAATTTATTAAATTAACCGAAAAAGTTAAATTTTCACTTTTGTTAACTGCATTATAAAAGCAGTAATGCCAAATCACAAACTACCTAAACACCATTCATTTACCTGCGTGTAATTGCGTTGTAGTCTTGTTATAATATAAACGAGCCCTAAGTAAATAGACCCGTCTAACAATACGTATTTGATGGATCATTTCATGCGTATTAAGACATACAAATACAAATTTTAAAATAATATTTTTGAATTCTGTTCCGAAAAATGAAAAGGGGTAGTTATTACCCCTTTCATCTCCTTTTTTTTAGTTTCCAATTTTGAAAGGTGCGCAGGTGCTATAAGCCACAATGATCCATTTTGGTCTTTATACAAATATTTTGTACATTATGAACTATAGAATTTTAAATATTAATAATATTATTTTTAATTCGCGCATCTGCCAAACCATGCGAAGTGGATCAAGATATCCTTATCCTTATATTTTTATATATCTATTGGATATAGACCCCATGACCCCAAAAAATTAAAATATTTTTGAATAATAATAATTTCCAAAGAAGGAATTGAACTAACAACCATCACGTATATAACGGACCTCAGATCCGACGCTGTCCCACTGCGTTATTTTGCCGTCATAAAACAAGATATAATATGAAAATAACTCTTTCATGCGATTTCGCACACGTGTTTGGTCTTTTTTTTTGTTTCAACTGCTACCAATGCTATTGTATTATTCACTGGTACATGACTCATTCCTTCTTAAATGAGACTATTATTTTAAGTTGAAAACTAATTAAACCAAGATAACTAATAGCTGTTAAAATAAGGAATTCTGGCCGTCGTGGTGCAGGAGCAGAAGCGTGTGACTGTAAACGTAATGTTCATGGGTTTAATCCTGCCTCGGGGGAATTAAAATATGTAATATTTTTATTTCCTCGCTTTAGTATCATGCCAAATGCGCGGTTGCTTAAAATGTATCAACAATTAGACGAAAAATGGGGGACGGGATTTTAACACCAGGGTCCCAGGTACTATTTGTATACTGCCGCATAGCAGTACGGGATAAAGAATATAAATACCCAGAAAACAAATTTACCATTTATTTTCTCTGCGGCAAAAAACAAGCTTTTTTGCACATAGCAAGATGGGCAAAGGGAACCTAGTCTAAAGATTAAGAGATAAGATACCACCATCATATAGCTAATTAACCAACAAAATTAATATTCCCAATTTATTTTCACCACAACTATGCTATATATAATATAATCAAGACAGTGTAAACACCACGTCGCCTTTGTCGTCATATAAACGGATAGCCCTATGTAAACGAACCCCCGGCAGCAGATTAGAAGCTCGTTAGTCTATCAAATAGATTATCTATGTCGTATAAGTCGGAACTGATATTCAGTCTTGTATTACGTTTGTTATTTATGTTAGTTTCTAGTATTTGCTACTTGTAGTTAGATGTTTTGCAGGAGCACAAACTGTGACTGTAAACGCGACTGATTGTGGGTTCGATTCCCACTCGAGGTAATAAAATATTTATTTAAAATTATTAATTCCATTTCTTCGCTCTGGTGGTGAGGCAAAGCGCGATGTAAAGTTAACACTAGGTTCTCTCTGCCTGCCTACATACACAGTGTGAAGTTGATTATGATTTATTTTTTAATTTCTTATATATTTTTTTTGTTAATAATATGATTTTTGTTTACATTTACTTGATTTCAAATTGTTCTTTATAAAAAAATTGGGCTCATCAACTTCCGATTTGTAATGATCGTTTAATAAAATAAAATTAAATATGAAAATGCAGCCGCCACCGCATCGAAGTTCAGGCAAGAATTTACTTTAATCAACGCACAGACAATGTTATGTCTTAAAAGAAGTCACCCACGATGACGAAGAACATTTTTATATAATAGAAAAATATATTTAATGTACATTATATTGTACATATTAATGTACATATATACAGGAAAGCCGCCCTTCGCCTATCGATGCGCCGAAATAAAAACGAGAATCGAACCCACAGCCATCGCGCTTACAATCAGACGTCCCATTGTGCCACGACGGCCTCATTCCTCATTCGTTCACACAATATAACAGATTTTTAAAATTTTCTTTTAACTTTTCAACAAACCTTTAATTAAATCGAATTACAAGTAAATAGCTTAACAATAACACAAATCAGTTATTTTAATTAAATTTGTCATTGTTACTCTGACTCACAGATCGAAATCTCATCGGCTTCCTGACGTTCAGTGGGCGGTGACAAACGCAGCATCGTCCAGTAACATCAGTCAGCCGGAGTTAACTCCGCTATGATATTGGCATGACGCCAAATAGATAATAAAAGAAAAGGAAAGAAAAATGTATATTGTTAACTGTCCTAGAAAATTTATGTTTTCTCGGTATTTGTATGTGAAAGAATTGATCTAAGAAAATTTATAGATTTTTTGGGTTACATTTTGTTGGTGAGTTAGTTTTAATACATTAAATAGTATGTGGATAGGAGTGTCTTAACTCTAGGTTCCTTCTAAATATTTTGTTTTTCAATGTCCTTTACACTTCAGAGTAGTTATTTAGATATGTACATATGTACATACATGTAAAAGAAAAAAGTTTTTCTTTTAAAAAATGTATATATAATAATTTCTATACTTATATATTTAATACGAAAACGAACGACGAAATATCTATGAATATTTTTCATGTAAATATATTTTTACATAACTGTGTATAATTATTTAAACTTTTGATTTCTGTACAATAGGTATCTATATTAATTAAAACCATAGGGTTTCCCCTAGATCTAGGTACTTTGTAGAGCTGTAAACAAGTACGTTCTCCATTCCCCCTTCATCCTCCAGATTCGAAGACATTGTTAGATATATATGAATGTTTAAACTCGACACAAGGAATCTTAAGTGCATCACAAAAAAGTATAGGTATTTTGAATTCCACATTAGCAAATTAAATATAGTGTTATAAATAGGTAAGAAAAATCAACTGCTTAATGCTTTTATATTTATAAACCAGTTATTATAGCTCGAAAAACAAAATCAAGGTGTTCAAATATTATATAACGTACAAAATAACGCCACGAATACATAGAATATACACCTACATCACTGTGCTCTTTTAGTAAGAAATAACAATTAACGCGGTTTGTTAGTAAAAAAAAGAATGAACTTGGCGCTCCTGGCTGTGGCAATGGTCCAAAATAACTGTATAATAGAATATATCCGCTAAACAAGTTATGTTGTAAATAGATTTTTATTTATTGTTGTTACAAATGTTGTTCCCGTTCTTATATATGTAGGTTACGTTTTTTTTTTATATTATTATCTCCCGTATAATGCATTATACATTCTAAATAGATAGACGAATAGAGAAAGAAGGTGCAGAAAATCTCTAGAAATAAATTTCTTCGCTCTTCTCTTTAGGTTATTTAAGTGAGGAAACGGAGTGTGTTAACACTAGGTTCTCTCTGCCAACCCTGCTGTGTGCGGGATGCAGCGTGAAGCTGAAAAAAATATATCTAATAGTAGGTACTTGAAGATTTTCACTTGTAACATTTAATACTTATTACATTCGATCCTTATATTTATGCATATTATTTTATTCTTTAGAAAATACATTTATCTTATTACAATCATATCAAAATTCTATATATTATAAGTTATTAATATAAAAGTGCATATAAAAGTGACTAAGTTAATTGTATGTAATAAAATTGAAATAAAATATTAAATTACAACAATATCATTTATTGTTATTGTACATTATTACCTTTACTAAAACTTTACCCATAATATTCGAAGTAAGGTAAAATATTTTAAAACAATTATAAGAAGTGGGTTACCTCTGTACCATTCTATAAAAGTTCCCTGCTGCAAAACAACAACTTTAAAAGTACGGAAACCCTAAGGATTTTTGGTGTCCATCTGTCTGTTGTCTTTTTATCAAGAGCAAATATTTCAAGATCGCGCGGAGAAATCAAGCTAGAAGGAATTAATATCACATATCCAGTTTTCTGGTCTCTTAGAGCACAAAAAAATAAAACCTCAAAAACAACAAAACAATTAATACGAACGTTTCTGCATCATTTATTCATATTATAATAAAAAAAAACCAATCATGTGCGAGTCGAATTTTTATATAAAAAGCAGAAAAAGCAATGTAAAAAGGCTCATATCTTTTGTTTACTTTTATTTTAAAAGTTTAATTTTTTCTGTGCTCTACAGGATCTTAGATTTGCATACTTTATATCAATTTTAGCCAGATATCTCCACGATATCTTAAGATAAATGTTCTTGACCGACGGGCAGATGGCCATCAAAGTGATCATTTAAGGGTTCGGTTTTTTTCTTTTGAAGTACGGAAAACATATTATCATATTAAATTTAAAAAATATAATAAATTTTAACGATTACATCATAATACATTACACTACACAAAAACATTTTAATAAAATTAAAAACAAAAGTTTAAAAGCAATTTTGGTGAATTCTGTATTAGGTAAAGGTAATTCAATTATGGCGAATGCAGCCAAAAGCGGGCCCCACTGAGCTGCTGCAAAAACAGCTTTTGACAGCTTGGCTTTGGAGCTTATGCGAAAATTTATAGAAAATTGCACGAACACGCGTTGCGCTCGTAGGGTGCGCGGGAAACCATCGGGGGGTGTATATTTAGAATGTTTCAAGCTGTAGATCCTCAGTCTACGTTCTACTCGCGGGTGGAGAGCACGTCCCTGCTACACTCGCTCCGACTTCGACGCACGCCCGATCGCATTTAACATAACTGAAAAATAATACACACTCTATTTTTTCCGTGTTTTGTGCCCTGGACTGGATTTGGAAGTGCCTGTGTTCGAGAATTTTAGTGACTGAATCGTTTAAACTTTCAATTTCTTTATGTTGTGGATGAACCATTGAAACTTGAAGTATTATAGTCGTATTGAAGGTATGTACGCGCTTATCGTTTACTATTGCTACTAATTTTGATATCAAGTTCTATTCAACTTTTAATGATATCCATATCAGGATTTTTATTACACTACTATCTTAGGGCTGCATAATTTATTGGGTCCACAGATAGGTTTATCAAAGCCATTGTGGCAACAATGATACGTAAACACAATTTTATTATGAATACGAGAAGAAATTTATTGTTTATTCATTTTAATGTTGTTGATGTGGACTCTTGGTAAAACCACTTCAATTTCTCTGTTTGACTAAAGATACCGCTTCCGTAGACTCGAGCGCTATTTAACCGATCGGTACACGTTCTAAGTAAAACGTTCAACTGAATAAAATTCATAAATTAGTAGGTACGTGACAAGCGACACTTGATACACAGGAAAAGTTTGAGTAAATAGACAACTTTCATAAGGGCAACAAAGCGTTATGATTTATATGCCGCTATGTTATATTATATCGCAAATTTGATTTTGGTGCTTTTGGTGTTTTTTGTGCTTTTATTTTATAAATTATTTTATAAATATATGATTTCCGGTCAGCGAGCAGTGATGTGAGGCATGCGAGGTATTGCCACTTTACGGACGTCGCAAACAGGAAAATTCACCTTTAAATACCTATAAGAATCCCGTATCCCGTATATTTTACTGACCAAAACGAAATTACACATCCCGTTTGAAAAAGATTGACTGCATAATATATGATGTTTGTAAAACTACGATTAATGTGGAGCTTACCATTTGTTATTTTAATAAAATATGAGGAGATTTTAGCTAAATGATTGATTTATATTTTGGTATAGTAAGTAAAAAATAAAAAAATAAGTAAATAGTAAGTATTTTAAATGAAACTATTTTAACCGGATTAATCGCGTATATTTTGTATTTACATTAAATACAAAATATACGCGATTAATCCGGTTAAAATAGTTTCATTTAAAATGTGTAATAATAGTGAAAATCAAAGAACTTATTATAGTACGTATTGTTTTTAAATTAAAGTTTTTTCTATTTATATTTTAGTTTCACGCTGTATCCCGCACAGATCAGGTTAGGTAGAAACTGGGAATCTAGTGTTAAGACACTCCGTTCCCACTAAAATGTTTCCGTTCTCCACTCACACTTAACTTAGGAAATTTTATTATACCAATTTATTACATTATTTATTTATTTATTGTAAAACGAATGCATCTGTTAAAAGACAATATAGAAAAATATAAAATAAATACATAAATTACACGTGCATTCAACCATGCTGTTCAATCTTTCATAGAAACTAAGGACGTCTTGGTTTATAATTTACGTCGGATCTCTTTCAAGAATTTTTCGAGCAAAAAATCGTTAGTACTGTACCGCACGAGGTATCTCTAGAACACAAACATATTTCGCTACATTCTAAAAGCCTTGTGAAACTTGAAAATATTTAAGTCTCATGACATTTTGATATTGTCATTTGATGATACGAGAATTTTGATTTTGCATGTAATTTAATTGTATTTTTCGTACTTTTTTGCACATATGTATACATTTTTATCAAAAGACTATAAATAATAATATTCAAGATAGTTTACTTTAAATATAAGATATATGTAAAATTCAGATATTTGATACTAAAGTCACAAAGTCGATGTTAAGAAACATAATACAACATTAAAGAAAGATAGAGAAATTTCTATATACCTCCACAAATTTCTATATACATCAATAGTGAAGTTATAGTACGTTGAAAGATGATATGAAATGATTTCGCCTTAAAATATAATAGACGCTCGGAAGGTCTGTATACTATTACCACTAATTAGTCAGTACGAGGCGGTTTTCTTTGATATCAGTAAGGCGGTTGTAAACATTAAATTGATCGAACTGGAGTGACGACCGCCTTGGAGTGACTCACTGAACGTATCTAGTTTAATATCGATATCGACATCGGCACACCCATCGACAATGCACTTGAAATCACTAATTAGGTTCCATGTAATTAAATCGATACAATCTTAATAATAAACGAGCCAATTAGGCGCTTCTTGTGGGCAATACATGATTAAAGTAAGTGTTCATTATAGAAGCAATACCGGAAGTATTGTTTATCTTTTATTTCGTTTCTATTTATACTATATTATTCGTTGTATCTAGAATAGATAAATAGAATATATTTTTTATTATTTTGTAATTATATTTAATATATAAATAAAAATAGATATTATTTATGAAATGGGCTCCCTGAAAATTCTAATATTTATACTGCATTAAAATGTTTCTATTTAACTTTCTTCTTTTAAATTGGACCATATAAGTATTGTAGTTTCCTCGAATGGAACTTTCGTATGTAGGTAATAACTTTTCAAGTACGTTATTTACTTAACTTAAAAGTTTCAGATTGAAATTTCGAGTGCTCTGTTTTCTGAAAATTCATGTAATATTTCGATATAAACTAATTAAATTTCAAATAAGGCTTCATATAATACAATTTTTTTATTAATATCTGCTGTTAATACTTTTCATGATTGAATAATTCTTGTAATATTGAGTGTTGGGTGGCGAATTTCTATTTGTAAAAATTGATTCACAAATGCAGGGAAAAGCGTGAATTATAAATTATTCTTTCTTTCTATTATTTTTAACATAAATAAGGCTATTTATAGAAGAACTAGTAGTTATTATATTACACTACCTAAAACTATTTTATTTATTTTAATTATAACTATCCTGTTAGCGATAGACCAAAGAGCTTTTAATTATAATTTTAATAATTTAGTTTGATACATAATATATTGACCTAATTGTTTGTGTTGATAACGGATGCAGCTCTATGTATTTAGTTTATCGTGATTTTTTTCATTTAATACTTTATTTAGGTTTTAAAAAATATATTATTTCTATATAATAAGCCATTGTTACGGAGTGGAACAGCGTCTAACTGTAAACGCGATGGTTGTAGGTTTGATTACAGTTCACAAGAATGATTACAATTAAATTATTTATATATAAAATCAGCTTTACGCTGCATCCCACACACAGCAGGGTAGGCAGAGGGAGCTTAGTGTTAAGACACTTTGATCCCCACTTTTAACTGAATTCTGGAGGCATTGCGTATTGAGTGGCAGATCTTAACGCCGCGCTTTGCGTCGACACCAGAGCGAATAAATTTAAATATAAATTTAAGTAAATATATCATCTCTTTTCGAGTGGGGATCGAACCTAAAATCAGTCGGTTTTACAGTCACAGTTTGTGTCCCTGTGCCACGACTGGCCTATTTCTATATAAAATATGATTTATGAAAAAAAATGTACAATAAACAAACTGTAAGTACAACAGGCAAGAGTTTGACCTAACGCAGTTCTCATGTAATCCTCATTTCACGAAAGAGCGTTAAAAGTTTCCAACTGAAACTTTCTTCTTACATTCATAAACATTTTACTTTGCTAACTTCCAATCTTGTACACTTAATACTTGTATTTTACACACAAAACAGAGGGTATACTTTCTCTGAATATTTTATATAAGTGACCGCTATGGAATTTTTGAATTTTAATTCTTGTATTTATTGTGGCTTGTTTGAAATTGTAGCTGAACTATAGCTTATTTATTGATATAGTCTATACTACTATACAAGTATAATAAAGAAAGAAAACCGCAATTTTGTTGTCTATTTTATATGTAAATAGCTTGTCGTTAAGTACATATATAATACATATATGGCTTGTGAAGAATGTAGTTTTTTACTACTACTATTTAAAAATATTTGTATTATAAAAAGTAATTTGATCTCTAAGTATGTTATAGCTTAATTACCGATACCCAAACACCAGTAAACAAACCTTACATAATAAAATTCTTCATTATATTTTATGGGAGAAAATTTAAAACCGACAATTAAGAGTTCAAACTCAAAAATATTGTAATAAAATACGAAGATATTGGTTTTATAGTACGTAAGGCGGTGTTATGACGTCACATATCGGCTTTTATTCAAATAAATTGTCAGTTATCAGTGAAATAAAGTCCTTTATTGGCTAATTTTACAACCACTTATAGAACTCGAACGTAAGTTAATAGGCGCCTTAAGTGGTTATAAAATTTATAACAACTTTTCAAATTTTTAGGCAGCGATTCATCTTCATAAATAATAAACGTTCAAATCACTACTTACGGAATTTATGTGTTTTCTGCTTTGATCCATGTTTTGAAATGTGGGACCTATATTTTGGCTTTTTCATAGTTTTAAAATTATATGCCGCGGCGAGTCTTGTTCGGCTTTTTGAAAACCCAACTCATAAATCTTTATAAATATATACATATAGCACTGGAGCGATCTGGATAAAAATATTTTAGAAATTAGTGAATAAAATTGAGTAATAATAGAGGCAGGATGGTCTGAAGTTTGATCTTTAATTGTGCACTAAATTAATAAAGCTGAAGCTTCTGTAGAAAATATTTTATCCTTTATAAACAAAATCGTTGCATTTTTATTAGAAATCATACAAATTCTACTAAACCTTATATAAAATTATTTGGATAGTAATAAAAATTGTAATTTTAGTACAAAAGTAGTAGTTTTGTTACAAATTAAAAAAAATCATAAAAGTATTGTTAAAAATTATACACTATATTTGTAATTAATACAGCTCATTAAAATATATTTTTGCAACTAGCAACAAATATAGTATGAAACTAGAAAAATAATCACAATCTTACGTGCATAATTAGCTTTACTGCTCCATAAATTCTAAATATGACAAATTACAGAACAATTTGTACAAATTGAAAATCGATACGGAAAATACCGCAATGTTTAATTAAATAATTATAGAGAGTAAAAAATACATAAGTATGGGCTGGGGGCATCAGCCCTTAATGAATGGGCTGCAAAATAAACTTATGTCAATAAGTTATCGTTCATGATATATTTTATTGAGAACAGATTATATCGATATAAAACTTCTTTTTATGACAATTTTTTTTTATATATGCAGGAAAGCCAACCAGATGCCCATTTTTGACATATGGCGGATGGTGAAGGCCAATAGCAATGATCTGGAGATTTTTTTTTCTTATAAATATATAAACATTCTCATGAATTGTTCTCAAGTATACGTTCATAGTATGGAAGTTAGACGCTGATTATTTTTTTTCAGCTTCACGCTGTATTCCGCATGATGCAGAGTAGGCAGTGAGAGTTTAATGCTAAGACACTCCGCTCCCCACTTTCCGTCGAATTCTGGAGGCCTTGCGTGTTGAACGGTGGAACTCAACACCGCGTTACGTGCAAATACCAGAGCGAAGAAGTGAAAATATTAAATATTTATATTTCCTCAAGTGGGAATCGAATCTACATCTTGCCGCGTTTACACACACTTGTACCCTGCGCCATTATTGCACTCCAACTAACATAACTAATTAAGTCACAATAGTTTCCTCTTTATTAAAATAATCGTACTATTACTAATGAACAATTTATATATTTTTTATCATTAAATTTAATAAACATCAGTTATTATAGCGACTACAGTAGTTCAAAAATATTAAGTGAAGACTCACTACGGTTGCGTAGACTAGTATAGAATTATAGATAGCATTCGCAAGCATATTTCGTAGCATTCGTCGGTTATAATATTGAGAATATTTGCCAGAAGCCTTTATAATTCCACCGTATGGTCTAAATATGAAATCAGAAATGTCTGCAGCTGTCAGCTCATTTTAAATATTTTCAAACAAAACTCATTATTGATTTTTATTATTGATTTAAATTGATTTTTTATTCAAAATCATTAATAAAAAAAAATATTATAGATTTTGAATAAAAAATCATATAAATTTATGTATTTATTCTAAAGTTTTCTTTCTAGAATATTCGCTCGAATAGTTTTGGTTATGCAAAGAAAGGTTCTAGAGCCTGCCACAGATCTTGAATTATTTATACAGATATTTTGTTACGATTTCGTAAACACAAAGGACTGGAGATGGAGAGCCATCACGTATGAATCACAAATAATTTTTCTTTAAATGTAAAAATTTTAAAAATAAATTGTTTTGAATTTAAGCTTTTCTGGAATTTTATCTTCATTAGTTTTTTGTATTTTGGTAATTTTACACTTCGTTCCCCAGCAAACTAGTAATAAAACATGCACAATCACAACACAAACAACACTGCGTTTTTCACTTTTCACCTGATTACGAGATATTTATTTAATAATAATTTATAATATAATCGTAGGTTTTAACGAATAGTGATCGTACATATGCATAATCATTAACGTATTTACAATGATACCATGTCATTGCTATGATCCATTACTTATTTATTTAAATATAAAAACTTAAATATTCATAAAAAAAAGGAAAGCGGTTAAGTTGCCACTCAACACGCAATGCCTCCAGAATTAGGCGGAAAGAGGGGAACGGAGTGTCTTAACACTAGGTTCCCTCTATGTGCGGGATATAGCGTGAAGCTGATTTTTAAATATTAATAAAATGAAAGAGAAATCATCTAAAGGCTGTTGTTTTTAATAAGTCTTCATATCTAACAATCGTGGAAGGCACCCTTCCGATATTAATTATAATTAACCCCAGGATATTGGGGTGAATAAGTACAAACGATTCAAAAACATATCATATGATATTCAAAATTATATTTTGATTAAGTGGGTATTATATCTATCTACGGTAGGCATATACTGGTAAGGTAATTTCATCTTTCATTTTATTAATAGTTAACCCTTTCCCTTTATAAGGTTTTGTTACTGGGAATTTAATTTAATTTGTAAAGAATAATAAATTACTTGTAAAATTAACAATCTTTTAATGTTATTTAGCACAGACTTGTATGTATATTTAAAAATATTTTTAATCTCTCAGCCAACTAAATAAGGTATGGTAAAGTAGGAATACGGAAATGTGTAAAGATTATAAAGAAAATAAAAACATCAAAATTTACTCAAATGTCATTTAAAACTCGACTACTGTTTTACAATGAAGCGCCGAACGCTCTTTATCTCAGTCGTTAACGAGCGATACATCAGGGTTAAGGGTGTGCGATCAATATTCAATATCCGGATAGAATTCGCCTCTTCCGTTTTGTGGTTATACAAACTAAACAACTATATATAAATATATTTTATTAATATTTTGGTGAATATTAATATTTTTTTTTGGTAGGCTGGAAAATCGACTGGTTGTGGGTTCGATCCCCACACGAGCAAATGAAATATTTATTAAAATTTATATTTTCATTTCTTCGCACTGGTATCGAGGCAAAGCACGGCATTGAGTTCCACCACTCAACACCCAATGCCTCCAGAACTTGTGGGAAAATGGGGAACGGAGAGTCAAGTAAGTATCTAAAAATAATATATTTAACAAAATACGTGTCTTACATTCCATATACATATGTATGTAGCATATAAAGCAGTACGCTCTTGAGATTTAATAAGAAAACTGAGCTCTTTCAAATTTTGTGCCGTAGAAGCGTAACTTGTCGGGTCGACATTAAATAGGTACACACGCGAGGCAACTTCACAAACACTATTATTGAAATTTTCCCTCGTCGTCTAATAAACAAAATTAAAAGTTAAAGCTTCTTCCAATTTGTTTTCCAACTTAGTAATTAATATTTCGTTCACTTTAATTTGCAAGAATATATTTATATATAATGACATCATTTAATTAATAAAATATTTGTTTAAACCATTTAAAAATACATTTTAATAAACTGTTTCAAATATTCATATTCAAATAGTGGCTAGTCGTGGCGCAGGGGCACAAAGTGTGACTGTAAAACCGACTATTGTTGGGTCGAGTCCCACTCCAGGAGATGAAATATTTACTTAAATTTATTTTTCCATTTCTTCGCTCTGGTGTCAGGGCAAAGCGCAGCGTTCAGTTCTACCAATAAACACGCAATGCCTCCACCAGAACCCTGCACCTAATCACTAGGTTCCCTCTGCCAACTCTGCTGTGTGCGGGATACAGCGTGAAGCTGATTTTATTTAAATATTCATATAATGCGGAATACGTATTGATAGTTTAAGTTGCTAACTGCCTAATCTAGCATCTACTATTAACAGCCTCTACAGGACTCTGTGCTCTCTCGTATTACCTAATTTATGTTCAATCAGTTAGAATTGCTTGCCGCATCTTATCCACAGACATACTCGTTAAGACGCCTTACTAGTTTGTTAAGTTGTTAGTAGTGGAATTCTACCAGTTACGAGATTCTCGATTCGTATGCAATTACATTCAATTTAAATTCAGCGATTTGAAATAGAGCTAATAAATTGGGAGTGTAATTTTGAACTAAATTTGTGTTATCTAGTTTAATTGAATAGAGTAATTTAATTATTTTTGTTTTTATTAAATTCACGCTATATTTTGAACACAGGTAGATAAGACATGGGAAACCTGGTGTTAACTCCGTTCCCCATTTTGCGCCGAATTGTGGACTTATTGCGTGTTGAGTGGTGGAACTTAACGCCGCGTTTTTCCTCCTCATCATTTCTCACAATCATTATATACATATTTTAAGTTTACTATACGTAAAAACAAATCAAATTTACCAATTCAAATCAAATTACAAACATTAATATTCGAATTGAAAATACATGCCATAAATAAAATTAAAAATGTAATCTAAGAGAATTAATATCTAAAACACATTCAGATTTGATCTCGGTCAAGTATAACAGCGGGTTCGTTGTGCCTCACATCGCATCTCACGGTCCGCGTCGCAGGTGCAGCCCGTACACCTGCCGACCCGCCAACTTACCATAAAATGCGATTCCATCCTACCCCGACTGAAACAGCACTATGTCTGGCCCCCGTGAGGGACAAGGATAGAAATACAATCACGGCTGACATTAACTCAATATAGGGAACGCAGCCGATGGTGTATCAGTTTTTACTGGCGCAAAAACTATAGGAATTTCATGTTTTGAGATGGACTCGGTAATCGGTTGGCTGGGATTGTTCTTAATATTATATTTGTTCGTAGATTACTATTTGACCGATACTATCGTGTGTGTTTGAAGGCTTTTAATATGATGGCTGTGGGTTCGATTCCAATTAGATGCAATATTTAAAAGTATTCATTTAAATTAAAGATATTTTTTTCGGTCTGATACTAAATAAATTATTTAAAGAAGGCTTAAGTTAGATAACATATATTTTCTTTTTATCCCCCAAATATGGGAGATGCATTCAAAAACCACCAAGCAGGTGTAAACGTTATTCTGTCTCGCTCTAACATTTTGATTTTTAACTCTCCTGCATTGCCCCGGGCGTTATTCGCTTTCTCGCTGTTTTGTTTTACTTTTGTCTGGCGTACGTCTTGCGCTTGCTATTTGTTTATTAGTTTCGATTGAGTTTCTCTTACTTTTAATACATAATAAATAGTTTTAGTATATAATAAATAGTTTTAATATATGTTTTAATAAAAGCAAAATTATAATGGTTTATCATGTATCAGTGAGGTCGTCGTGGCGCAGAGGCACAAGTGTGTGACTCTAACGAGAGTGGTGGGTTCGAGCGAATGAATTATTATTTATTGATTCTTTATTTCTTTGCTCTGGTACCAAGGCAAAAGCTCGATGTTGAGACTCAACACGCAATGTCTTGAAAAAATCGGTGGAAAGTGAGGAACGGAGTGTCTTAACACTAGGCCCTCTGCATATCTTTCTGTATGCGGGACACAGCGTGAAGCCGATTTGATTTTCATCTTTATTAAAATAGTTCATACAAAAAAATCAATTAATGTGAACATTGAAATATAAAAAAAAACCGAGCTATTGTTACAAGAAATTACAACAGGCAGCCAAACGGATTGCGATATCAAAACATCAAATCAATATAGGAGCGTGTCCGAATCTCCATTCATAGAATAACGGGCGGTAGTTGTATTTAAAACTTTTTCACTTCTATAACCTTTTGTTTCTTTTAGTATTGCTCTATTTACGAGCTCGACGTATAACGGTTATTTGGAACTAAATATTGTATTGGATCTTTCTATTATTTAGATAGTAGTTATTATTTTTATAATACGTTTAATATATTGTAGACATGTGAGATGGAAAATGGGAAACGGAGTGTCCTAACACTAGCGTTCTTCCTTGCTGTGAAAAACTGAAAATAAATAAAATGAAACAATTTAATATTTCCTAACACTTTAAAAGTGAATAATTAAGTAGGTCTCGTGAACTCAAGACTGTTCAATATGAGGAACTGAAACGCCAAGAAAAAGTTTTTAAAAGTCACGCCGCGAGTCGTTGAACAATGCTCCTTAATTAAATCCTTCACCGTCAGACGTATGCCGGGGTACATACCGCATAATCATTTCATTATAATTGGTGCGGAGATATTGAGACAGACTAATTTCAAATGCAGTAATTTATAAAAACGGTCAAGTGTGAATCGGATACGAGCACTTTAAATATTTATTTTATTCTAATTTTAGTATTTGTTGTTACTGAAATATGTCATCTATTGAATAGAGTCCCTTTAAGGTGTGGAACCTTAAAAAAATCTTATATGATTAATTTTTTACTCACATTAGTAGCAGTAGTACAGAGGGAGCCTAGTGAAAAGTAGTATGTACTCCATTCGATATTTTGCGCAAATTTAGAAACTTCAGTATAAGATGTCGAACTTGATTTTGTATTGATTCTTATTTAAACTGGCTCTCATCATGAATCCTGCGTCCTGATATTGTCAAATAATAGATATTTTAATATAGTCGTTCCCATGGGTAAACGTAAACCAGGAGAAAAAGTGACCTATGTCCTGTTTAATGCTTAGAAGGCTCGCTCCGTGCGTTTCGAATTTCATTTTGAATGCTTAAAGTAGTAAAGAATAATACATCTGCAAATTGTATTATTAATAAAATTAATTAATGTTTATATAAACTATATGAAAGTAAAGGTATCATGTTTAATAAGGTTAATTTCATTAAGTACATATTATGTATATGTTTTTAATAAATAATACATTATATTAGCTTCATATATGAAACATAAACACAACATAATATAGTAGAGTAGGCAGAGGGAATTCAGAGTTAAAACACTCCGCATTCTACCTTTTTTTCTACCTCATTTTTGAAACATAGTGTGTTGAGTTTTCAGATTTCAGTTTCACTGCGTCACGGCGGCCTTTAATAACAACATAAAACTACAATTATTTCTAAAATTATTTGGAAAAACGCTACTAATCTAATTAAAATTAATTATATATCTATTCTATTCTATGGGATAAATATCGATGCTCCGTCGCGAGATTTACTGTGGCGTGTCACGCTAACAATAGGCTTGTTCCCGGAGTGCAATGTGCTGGTCCGACTAGATTCATTTTGCTCTCACCACGTTCTTGTTGGTCTAGACTGTATATTTCTTAAAGAACAATTATAGATATTGACTTAATATAATCATAATTTATGATACAAGCTTTTTATATTAAATAAAAATAAGCTTCGCTTAATATATTACATATAAACTACGCAAAATATTTAAAAAAATTTAATAAATATATAAATAGAACGATAAATTTACACCTCAAATTAATAATTTCGATTCTACTCTACATTGCAAAGAAACAATACTGTTTAGTTTTTACACGAATCATTGTTACTGTAACTCTGCTTATACGCGAATAAATCAAATAAGAACCTTTTACTTTGAAGACAAACATATGAGTTTATTAAAACAAAACATGGGCCGTACTCATTTTCAATTCCAGGGAAGGAGTGCAACATCGCTTTTAGCATTCACGAGGCGCCCGCGCGCGGTAGGTGTGTTTAATTTGAATTATCTTGATCTGACTGACATGTTCTCCAAGAAATACTCAAAAGAAAATATGCCTTGATATTAAAGAATAAGAGAAATTTTGTGGTGAATATTAAGTCAAATAAAATCTAATCACATTTCGTCAGGCCGTACACTGCATACAGCAGAGTAGGAAGAGAGAACCTAGTGTTAAGACACTCCGTTCCCTACTTTCCGTCGAAATTTTCGAGATTTTGCGTGTTGAGTGACGGAACCCAACGCCGGGCTTTAGGCTTGAGTGGGGTTCAAACCTACAACCGTCACGTTACATTAATACCCCTGTGGGCATGCGCCACGATGGCCTCAGGTGAATATTAAGTGTCTCGCGATATTACAATAGTTAACTCGTGATTGCGAATATTAATTCCTGACTCACGTTCGATTACAAGGAGTGATTTTGGACAGGATGGATGGTCGTGATTTTCTAGAATAATAGTGTTTTTTTTTTAAATGAGCGGATATAATGACTTCGTGATGGGAAGGATCTGCGTTCTGATGAATACGAATGAGCATTTAAAATCAAATAAAATATCTATTAAATGAAGAATATTTTGTCTGATGTGATTTATGGCGGCCCATTCAGTGTGATCTCTTGTCGCCTGTTCTTCTTATTGTCGCGTTCAAATTTGGATGAAAATACTCGAATATTGTCGCTTTTTGTATTTCGTTTACGTTTTCGACGTGCAATGAATTTATCTGTATATATTTTCGATTGTAAGTGTTTTCTCGAATTCGATTGTTATAGTGACAACAATGTAGATTTGATTGTCGTATTATACAAGGTTTAATTTCCTAACGATGGATCTTCGCTTGTACTACAATTAAAACCAATTAAAACCAATTAATAGAAAATGATTTTGTAAAGTTAGCTACAGCCAACCACTTTTACAGGAGCAAATATATATTTGAACAGGTAGTGTATGTATTTCGAACAGGTCCTAAAAACATCGTGTTTACTGATCTTTCTTAGAAAGCGAAACGCACAGGCCGGTTTATGGTTCCATTAAGCGATAAGCGTACTTTGTGTCGCTAGCGCGTGTGTTTGTTCTTGACAGCTTGCACCTTGCAGCTTTGCTAATCCAGTCCGGAATGTTCATCTAAATATAGAACTGTATCGCGAGATGATTGCAGTTGAACGAGTTTGCCGCTTCTGTGGTTATACATTTTTTCCGCTCATGCACGGCTCGTTCCAGTTACAGTGTTTACTTCGTACTAGAATGCTACTACATTTCTTTTTAACAATAAGTATTAAATGTGCTGCGTCAAAAAATAAACAATGATGGTAAGGTACATATTTTTTTATAAAATTACACTTTTGCTAACTCTACAAAAAAATCACAGCACATTTATTTTATCAACATAAACACGCGAAATCGCGTCGTTCTTCTGTCGCCATAAATCATTACCATCAAACAGTCCTCCTTACGGCTACGTCGCCTTTCATCGGATGCTTTCAGTCTGGCTTTTATTTAATTACAATAAGTGATTCGCCCATCATTCCGTCAGATATTTGTAAATATGAAGAGAAATAGAATGAACGCTGAAATATACGTTACATTATGTTCTTTAATATATTATATGATGTATATAAAATATACTTATTTACTATTAACATAAATATACTGTTCTTTATATTTCTCCTATTTAGAATGTGGAATAAGGTCATATTTTCAGTTATTTTTTTAATATAAATTTAATTCAAATATATCGATATAATTGTAATAATAAAAATACATACATATATATTTATTTAAAGGCGAATAAAACCTTTGAATACATGATTAAGCTGTACTATCACAGATGCCACGTTGGCAATAAATTGTGATTAAAAATAATGTTCTGGCGTAGAGAATTCAAGTTAACAATAGGCAATGATAGAGATGTCTCTGTATGAAGATGTTCACTTGGGGTCTTTGTTGGGTTTGACAATACAATATTTTATTTGGCTGTAAGCCCTCGCTGCCCACGCCTCTGCTAATGGCGAGGATTGTTGTATAAAGATGTAAAAATGAATGGCTCAGTTTGTAAAGGGCCAATATAAGTAAGTTCTCACATGGCTGTAAAAGGATCATTGTTAAGATTTTTTTCAGTCTATCGCGGGTTCATATAATGGGCTAGGTGTCAATCGGTGCGGTCCGGGCAGGTGTGCCGTCCAGCCAGTCGAGGGATAAAAATGGTCATAATTTAATTCTGCAGCTGCCCGCCCGTCCACCGAGCACCGGCGCGGCGGTCGGGCTCGCATTGCTTCTTCCTTTTGTAATAATGAATTCCAGAAAAATTTCAACCGACGGTCATTATTTTTAATTTGTGTTCGGTTACGCTCGGCGTGAGTTGTAATTAGATGGTATTTTCTGACGTTACGCCGAATTAGCCTTACGTCTGTTATGATTGTATACGTACGATAGTACCGATATGAACATTAACAAGAGATTTAATTTAAATGTAGCCCGAGGCTGCATTGCCACTTTCAAATTTATGATTTTATTACAGTAGTAGTCTGTAATTTGTTATTGAATGTTATTATTTTAATAGCTATTTAAATATAGTGATTGTTTCTCGAATATACGTATTAAAATATATGTAGTTTAAATTGATGTTAATCATCTATTGTAAATAATATATAAATATAATTTATTTACGGAATCAAATTATATTCTATTATTTAATTAATTTAGATTAATGTTAATAATACTTCAACTTTATACTAAGCAAATCTTAACTAAGCTTAACAGCTTAAAGCTGTGAATGTGATTAATATTAAAATGTGATTAATATAATATACATCACATTCAAAACACTTCAATAATCATTTAGAAGAACCACTTGAGTTCATCAAACCCATGGATAGATATACTACATATTTTCATATAGAAATTGTTTTAATATAAGAATTATATCAAGAAAATGTGTTAGAGGCGTACGGCTCGCAGCGCCAACCGTTAATCTCCTTTGAATAAAACATAAGATGCTCGATAGCGTTCTATTAGGGTTAAGGCATATTTGATACGAGTACAGCTTAGTATTAACAATATGGGGTGTATGCCATCGCCGCGCGTAATCTGTACGCACGGGCGCTTAATGTTGGAAGCTTTCGGAGAACGCTTAATTATATCTTAATAAAAAGTATTTGAGAAGGGGAGTTCTTAATGCTATGTTAATAATTAAAATATCATATCTTTTGCTTTGCATCTCGTTCTGATGAGATAAGATGTTAATATAGTTGATATAAGAATCTTAATTTGTTATTAGACAGCAGTCTTTGTATATGTTTTTGAGATATATATGTATGCAATTGTATACTCTCTATATTTTGAAAATAAATTCTTTATACCTATTTATATTTATACTAATATAAGTAAGCGGAAGAGTTTGTTTGTTTATTTTAATGCTAAAATGTCGGGAACTACTGGTCGAGTTTACTTTTTTTTTATTTTGTTTGAATGCTACATACCTCAGGAGTGCTATAGGCTATAATATTAATTCTTAATTAGCCATAAATAACGAAAGAACAATAATTACTAGCCATCGTATTACTTCAACCGCGTGCGCTGCAGAAAAAAAAAGTGTAAAGTCCGCAACATTATACATCTATCTTTATAAATAAGTCACAATAAGGTATTTTGTGTTTAAAAATATTAAAAAAACGTAAGGTGATATTTAACTGCTTTTTATTTGAAAAACATATGCAAACTTACAAGCGAAAAATATTATAGCATCAAAAATTTTAATGAAGACTGGCTATTGTAGATGAATATATAAAAAAACCGATCTTTAAAATTTTGAGACTGTACTAATTATGAGAGAAACGTATTCATCCATAAAATTTGATACCTGCCTTATCTTAACAGTCAACCGACACTAATATATTCAAAATAACTTGCTATAAACCAAATATGTACATTGTAAGCTGATGAGAATTCCAACCTGTACAAATGATATACGTATATTATATATACACTATACGAGAAGTCTACCAGATTACGTATCAAAGGTGGTGTTTAACCAACTTAGTAACGTTCTTGAGTTTAGATGTAATCACCAAACGGATACATTTCAATGCAGCTCATATTCAATAGTTTATCTTCAATAATTATGCGTTAGTCTTCTTAATAGGATATTAAATATTAATATATGTATGGCGTCGTTCGCACAATCTCACCGTTTCAATTAACCCGCCCACGTAACACATAAACCTCCGATCTGTGTATGGTACGATCAATTTGCTTTATCTCTGGGTACCTCTTATCGCCGAATAAAATATTTACAGCACAGTAAAAGTCGTCCCGTAATAATAAACCTCATAACTGGATAATGAAAGTTTGGGGCATAAGCTACGAGGAGATATCAGTATAGTCATGGAAGATACGTTGTTAGATTTGTAATATATTCGTGACTTGAAAGTGAATATATGGAAATTTTATATTTATATAAAATAAATTTAAAAAATCAGCTTCACGCTGTATTCCACACACGGCAGGGTAAGCAGTGGCAACCGAGTGTTGCTAGAGTAAGACACTCCGTTTCCCAATTTTGCCGAAATTTTGAGGCATTGCGTGTTGAGTGGCAGAACTCCACACCGAGCTTATTGTATTAAATAAACAATTTTTAATAATTTCAACTTATTATTCCTTACTAATATTTTTTAGTTTCACGCTGTATCCCGCACATAGCAAGGTAGGCAGACGGAACATTGAAAACCCAGTGTTGAGGTTCCGTTCTTATTAAGACATTTCCGTTTCATTTTCTGCCGATTTCTGGACTCTCAAAGGAACTCAACGCCACGCTCTGTCGCGTTTACAGTAGCTCGCTCCTGCACCACGACCAGTTAACTAATATACCTCCAAATATATAATATTAGAAAGCAAGTCACTAAAACATTTAAAAAATCAATTTCTCAAAAGTTATGCACACAACAAAAGATTCTACCTAAGCCAACGATACAGTAAAACGGAAACAGTAAACTGGTGAACAAAATTAGATGTTTGATACTTGATTAAAATGTTCATAGAAACAACGCAGTGAATACCGAATGTTTTGCTTCCGCATTAAGGAATTCTTATTGTAGTACAGTAGGCAGTGCACGTCACGATCCGAGTGGGCGGTGGCGGTGCAGCCCCGAGCCGAGGGTGGCCTACAATTCACTAATACGCTTTATTTACTCTACGTTTCCTATACCGTGACCTATATTGGAACGTTTATTTTAATATAATTTATTATTTTTAATTATATAAATGTCAATTTTCAAATTATTTTTACATCTTGACAACCGTTAAGGTGTACGAGTGTGTGATTGTACACGCGACAGGTTATAAGTTCGATTCCCACTAGAGGAAATGAAGTATTTAATATTTTTGATTCCTCCCTCTGATAATGTGGCGTTGAGTCCAACACGCATTGCGTCTAAAATTCGGCGAAAAGTGGACAACGGAAGTGTTTTAATAAGTACGGAGTGTCTTAACACTACGTTTAATTTCTTCTCATAATAGTTGAATTACGAATTACGTCTTGTCTGACTGTCATTTCTATTCTCGAGAAGCTCTGCACTCAATTTACAGGAAGCATACAAATAAAATCACTATATTGAGGGCGTCGTGGCGCAGGAGCAAAACCATGAACGCGGCGGTTGTCGGTTCGATCCTACTCGGGGGAAATAATAATTATTTATTAGTATTTTTTTGGGTAGTGTTGAGTTCCGCCACTTAACACGCAACGCTTCGAAAATTCGGCGGAATATGAGTTAAAATGATAAATATAAAATATAAATATTTAAAGAAGACTATATATCAAAATTAATACACGACAGTTACAGTAATCGTATCAAATCGTGTTAAAATGCAAAATATGTAGTTATTTTATGTATACAAACAGTACCTACCATATTTATTTTTGAATTATGTACTTCAACGTGAATTAAATATAGTTTAACTCATTTAAAATTCCATGTTTATTTAAATAGTGTCATTCATATTATTGGTATGGCTTAGCACGTTTTAAAAACTAATCACACCGGATCCACTGCTAAAGATGGAGTGATTGTGTCTTTGAAAATTTTATGTTAATACTTATACACCTGCCGAATAAATTTTACTATGGTTAGTCATTATAATTTTTTGAACGGATTTGAACTTTATGGTGAAATAGTAAGACGCAATGTCAGCCAGTCGTGGCACAGGGGCAAAAGGGTGTGACTGCAACGTGACGGATTGTGAGTTCAATTCTCACTCGAGAAAATTGAAATATTTAATATTTCTTCTCTCTGATGTCGAGGCATAGCGCGGCGTTGAGTTCCGCCACTCAACACGCAATGCCTCCAGAATTCAGCGGGAATCGGGGAGGGCAGTGTCTTAACACTAGGCTCCCTCTGCCTACCCTGCTACGAAGCTGTATCCCGTAAACAATGTATATTGCCTCTTTAAGTAGGCGGCACACCGTAACGTCATAGCCGTGTTTGAGCTGCGAGTGCACTTGACTATGTAAACTTATTTATATAAGCGCACCGCTAGAGGTGTTATGTAAATTAATAGATGAATACGGCTATGACAAGCGCGTTTATCGGATTATATCTATTTAAATATGTTTAAAGTATTAACAAGTTAAATAAATGTATATAAAATCTGCTTCACGCTGTATCCCGCACACAGTAGATTATGCAGAGGTAACCTATTTAACACACTCCGTTCCCCACTAAATTAGTATAATAATACTATAATTTTTTTATAGTTATTTTGAACTGATGTAGTTAAGACAGTGCATTTCCACCATCACAGTTCATTCCTCAGTTTGCGTCGAATTCTAGAGGTTGATTGCGTGTTGGGTGCCGGAACTCAACGCCGCTCGTTACTTCGTCACCAGAACCAGGAAAATTAAAATTTTAATTATTTCATATCCTCCAGTTGGATCGAACTCACAACCTGTCGCGTTTACAACCACACTTATGCCCCTGCACCACATGAGCCCTCCACTAGATTTCTTAGAAACGATTCAAGAATTCCCATATAAAACACATTACAACTTAATAGTTTATCTTATAACAATCTCAACTACTAGTTACTTAAGAGAGTACTGTTAACTTTGATATTGACAGCGCTTTTTTATCATACATTATCATCTACAGGTCCATCAAACTATACATTCACCTGATTATCGTAATACGAGAAAAAAAAGTTTTAACTTATCGCCGCTGTCAGTGACGCTAATCGTGCATCTTATGGAATGCCCGAACGCGCGGTTGTTTCGAAATGGCCACTGACTGAACGCATTATCATTCGTTAATGTGGTGTAGAAATGGTTGACAGTTTTACCGTTTATTTAGTATTTTTAGGTATATGCCTAATAAGTAAAAAAACTTAAATATGATTTTTTTTTATTCCATTTATTCTAGATTTCTAAATATTTTTGATGGGATTACATATTAATTTTCATTTCTTCGGTCTGGTAATGAGAGGAAATGCGGCGTTGAGTTCCGGTATTCAACACGAAATGGCTCCAGAATTCGCGGAAAATAGGGAAAGACATTGTATTAATGGGATCGGAATGTCTTAACAATAGGTTCCCAGGATCATTAGCGTCAAGCCAATAATTTTTTTTCTATCCCTACCGTGGAATAACACTTAAAAAAAATAAAAGTATGAAAGTCACCATAAATGATATGATAATAAAATCTAAAATAAAATTATATTTATAAATGTAACGCTAATAGAGAACAACACAAAAACTAATAATAATAACATAATAAATAAACTAACAATAATAACGACTGATTAATAAGTTTTTTTTTTCGATCTCCAGAAAGAAATTAACCAAAAAATATCGATCAAACTATTTGAAACATGATAAATGATTCAAAAAGCATTCGCTACGAAAGTTATAAATCAACGGAGCGGCTATCTCAGCGTGGAGAACGATTTGTGTAATTAATGTTCTGGTTCTCTTTAACTTGACAAAGGGCAACAAAATCTAGATCATTATTGCATATTAGAAAGGAGTTTGGATATTTTACTAAGCATTATTATTGTGCAAGTTAAATTTAATCAGCATAAAGAAACATTCTGTAATGACAGAATATAAAAAATATATAATTTCAAAAGTTTTTAGTTCTTCTCTAACTTTTTTTCTTATAAAGCATATTATAGAAGAGCGGTGTATTTGAATTATACAGTAGTCTTTGATATGATGGTATTTCAATATAGTGGTTTTACATCTCTCATATAAAAGTATATGGCAACATAAAAGCATAAAGCTAAAATTACAAGGTAGCCCTAAGTAGCGCTGTATATTATTCAAATAATGAAATATCTGATTTCGCTTATTACACACCATCCATATGTAGAACATTGACCCTATAATTTGTTAGTATCGATATACCGACATACAAAGATTACACTCGCCAGATTCGGATGACCAGATAGATATATATCTATCTATTTATATTATTCGAATAGAACCGGCTATCTATAAATGATGAGTTTCATTTCAGATTAGATCATATCCTACATCACGAGTGATTGATGGGTCCCGTTCGAAATTATTTAGTAATTCTATTACCACTGCCGTATTGTTTTCTCTCTCAATTATCATCGTATTAGCATGCCCGAGCCTCTATTGTAAGTGATTCTATTAATATTCTTAGTTTCGTAAGGATGATTAGAAAGCTCCGTAAGCTTTTGAGATTTGGAAGCTTTTGTAGTGTCTTCTATAAATTGAAAATTACTTAGAGATTATTTACTTATGAGTAGATGCTAGTCTTGACCGGTTAACATTTGTTGTCAACGATAAGTAAGCAACGAATATATTATTATTTATTATACAGTGACTGAGCACAAACATTGAATCTCTTGCGTGATTAGAATGGCCATTGTTTATAACATGTTTTATTTATATTATAAACAGTTTGGAGAACAATTACAATATAACGATGATACATCGTTTTTGAAGCACAAATCTGTCTTTTTTTTATGCAGTCATTTGAAATTAAAATAACAAATTAGGCATTCAAAAGCTATTATACCAATGCTACTGTCTTTTTAAATATTATTTCAGCTTAAATATATAGAAATAAATGTGTGTATGATGTTCGACGACATCAAAAACTGAATATTGTCCCACAAGTTAAATCATGCGTTGTATTCTTTTCTATTTTATATGAAAAAATATTACTCTATTTTCGTTTCAACCGTGTAAAGCTATAAATAATAGCTATAATTACATGTAATGTAAGAGAAACACGCAAAAGTATTTGTTATCAGAATTATTATATAATTAAGTTTATTCTGAATTAATTGAATATCCATCGAGAAATTTGTGCCTCCATTAATGATCATAATGACTTAAATAGCTACAACAGTTTTGAAGCTGTTTAATAAAAGGTCGTTTAATGATGCTTTAATATCTTGAAGTTAATTTATCGCTGGTTCCTTTAGTTTTTTTTATACTTATACTGTGATGATTAATTACATTATCAAAATGAGAGTCTCAATATTAAAATACTTTAGTAAACTTTCATTATAACAAATATTTGACTACTATACAGGACTGTATAAAATCTCAATTTAGATTTCTTTTTTTTGTATTGCATGTATTGTATGTATGAAAGGAAATTGTGAAAACATTAAAAAGAAAATCCTTTGCCGTTTCGTTGCATGTAAAGGAATATCCTAACAACCTCGTAGTGAACGGAAACAAAAAAAAGAAATCCATGTTGAATATCGAAATGGGACCACACACTCGCTCGCCTGCGCACATCTCTTGTTAGTCTAATGATATGCACATTTATTTGAAATCTCCGAGGTTTATACTAGAATATACGTACATACATACCCATACAAGTATGTAGGTGGTGCTTTGGATTATTTAGACGTTTGCCTTATCATTTCTATTTATAATAAACAAGTTTATATTTAACACTAACGATCTCTGTATTTCTGTTAAGCTAAATAAACAACATTATAATACGTTCATATTTGATTATCACATTTGCATGCAAAATAAGCTGGAAACCGTTTCGAGGAAAACTACCCTTTCCTTTGAAGACTGGCCAAATTATCGTGTTAACTGGCACAGCGCCTGCTTACTAAACGTCTATTATATTTAACACTAACAAAATATCTATGTAATATAGAAACTGAAACATATTAAATCTAATAGATACAAAATAAGGTAATTAAAATAATTTATAAATAATGATTTTATAATGTTTGCTGCAAATATTTATTATTAATTATAAAGTTATTCATAAAACATTATACGGTTTGTGCGAAGAGTGAAAAAATGACAACAGCATAAAAACATGCTTCCCATACTATGCAATTATCTAACAAACAAGTCGTTTGTACATCCTGTGAGTCGGTCACGAGCGTTGTAGAAGTCATGGCTTGAACTTTAAATACTGTTATGATATTAAACTTTAGTTACTAAGTTTGTATTTAAATGAACCGCCCAAGGCGTATGTTAAACAATGATAATTTCTACGGGCCCCCAATGATATAGTACGAGTAAAACGTTTTAATTTCTCACTGAAAAATAAACTTTATGTTACTAGCTTTAAAACAATATTTTCGTATAATTATCTCTTGTGGTGTGTATGTTTGTTGTGCAGGGTGCATGTTGCGTAGCTATTCACTTCTCTAATCTGCATATGGACAAGCCCGACTAACGCATCTTATCTAGTATGAGGGCCCCAGGCAGAAATGTACGCCCTAATTAAGACTAAGCAATCACAATGTATAAAATAATATCAACTTTTTAATTTTCCGGTCTAAACACATACAGAATTTCATTAACAAAGCCATTATTTTTTTACCAGTCCAGTGG